>JACXGK010002516.1:39848-53965 GCA_016801125.1 Novumbra hubbsi | reverse complement strand
CTTCCAACTGACTGGAATACTAACTGGAATTACTAACGTACCCACCAATACCTTCCAACTGACTGGAATGACACCAAGTTTACAAAATGGTCCCCAACTTCATACAGTAAACCAGACAATTCTGCTTAGGTCCTTTTCGTGTACTAAACGGCTCGTGTCTGTGATTGGCCAGTGTTGTGCTCCACTGACCAGCGGGCCTGGTGTCCACGGGTGTATCTCTGGATGGTCAGAGCAGCATGCTTCTTGCGGAGGTACTTCTTACGGACCAGCCAACAGCGGATCGTCTTCTGGATGCGGACACACGCCTGTCTCAGCTTATCAGCCCTCAGTTTCTCCAGGTAGGCAACCTGACCGGCCCTGAAGAAGATCTTAGTCTTTCCAAACTGGTATTTATCCTGATCCTTGGGAGGGGGGTTAGAAGACAAGAGAGGGTCAAAGTGTGTTTGAAGGTGAGGTGGGGAGAGAGAGAAGGTGAGGTAGGGAGAGCGAAAGAAAATAGGGAATTAGTACGGGTCCATAATTACTGATGTTAAACACATACATAGTTCTACTGCTAGATGAGTTGTAGATTGATTTTGAGCAATCTGATTGCAATGTAGTCTTCCACCCTCAAACTTTGAAGCCCTTTTTTGGGAAAGTATCAGTTTATATCTCCGCTCCAGATGACCAAAGCAGCAAGTCGATGGTCTGTGCATATTTGTCTACTATCATCCATTTATGTTGTCATATTCCATTGGCCAAGTAGTTTCCCAAAGTACACACTACACAGTCAGATTAATATACTTCCATCATAACAAAAAGTTACATAATAAGTGCATTTTCCTTAGTGTCTGCATTTTACAATCCAGGACGTTCCTGCAGGTCAACCTCCTGTCCTATAAACCCTGATCCCTGGGTACCTGCACCAGTTTCTCCAGGACGTTCCTGCAGGTCAACCTCCTGTCCGACAAGACATCTTTCTGCTTCATCAGCACCCGGTAACGGCTGAAGAACTCCTGGTATGTCCACCTTGATGGGAATCCTGCAGCTGAAATGCGAATGGTCTCCAGAACACCACAGGCTCTGAGCTGCTGCACTGCTCGCTTAGGGTCAAACCTAGAAACAACATTAAACTGAACATTACAGTCAAACCTATAACCAACATGTACATAACCTTCAGCTCTGCTACGATTTAGCCAGACACAAAACCTTTTACCCTTTTTGTGTCTGGCTAAAGGATACAACTGATCCCCCCCTTGGTTAGGATTTTTAACCAGCAACCCTTCAGTTATAGGCCTAACAGTCTTTCCCACTAGGGGCTAAGGTACTTAACCAGACAGTCAGATGCAGACTCACGTGAAGGGGAACTTCAGGTCGTTCGGCTTAATGCAGCGTACGTAGTGAGGAGTGGTTGCGTTTAGAGTCTCCATTAACATAGCCAGTGAGTTCCGGAACTACAGGAGGAGACAGAAAATAACCAATTAATTAAGTTCTCCCAAACACGGGGGGCGGGGGGCAAATAGCAACCTGGTTGATTGACCGTTAGGAGCATATGTGCGCATGTGTGTGTGTGTGGGGGTTCGATGATGCGGTCTACCTGGCAGCCAACAGTCTTCTTGTGTTCCTTGCTGCTTGCTCCTGGTCTGACCTCCTTGGGCTTGACACTGAGTCGTGTTCGACCTCCAGTGGTGGATCCAGTAGGACTGGTCGCTTTCTCCTCATCCTGAAACAGCTCCACTAACAGGTCCAACTACACACACACAAGTACACACGCGCACACACACATACACGCACACAAACACACATACACAATTATCTCAAAAACAATCTGCCCTTAATTGACTATATTGGATTAATTGGCAGGCACAAATGGATAGTTACTAGCTACAACATACAAGCTTAGTACTAGCAATGTCCTCAGATCAGACTGATGCTATTATGGACCACATCAAACTCTTGATCCAAGACCAAATGGGGTCTTTAATAGTAAAGGACGTTTGTCATTTTGGTCACAAGTTGCAATCCAGAAATCATGATGCAGGGAGTAATAAGGTTGACAGTTGAAGTCTGGGTACCTCTTAATGTCGTGCTGGACATAATGTCAGTTATGACCAAATATCTAATACCACAACGAAGGCAAGGTCAATGTTATGGTTCGAGGAGAAAGCAATTGGTTAGTGCGGTCTCTCTTTGTAGGTTGGTTGGTTACATTGTAATGGAAATGGGTTCATGTTCCAGCTGTGTTTGTGTCTCTGTCATTCAGTCAAACTGTGTGTGTGCGTGTGCATGTGTGAGTGTGTGGAATGCTGCCATGCTGCTTTTTTGTCAGTCCACCCCAAACTTGGTCCTCGACGGAACCACAAAACGTTGCGTGTACATGGTTTTCAGGCCGTGTCACTAAACAGCTGACTCACAGAACCACAGCTAAACGATCCATGACTGGAGTTAGTTGTGTAGAGCTAAGACCGGAAAACCCCCCAAATGTCCCCCGTTCCCAGTACCCAGGGCCGAGTCGGGGAAACCACGGCCCCACACCCCCGCTTCCCTTCTGCAGCCCCCATGCAGGGTCACCCCTCACCTCCACCCCCCCACCCCCAACACACACAAGTGCCATTAGAACCACGGTGAGAAAAAACGGTGTGGCTTCGGGAGAGGGACCACGTCAGGATGGAGGAAGGTAGGAAGAAGCAACAGAGGTTGAGGTAAAAGATGGGGATGCTAGTGATTACCTTCAGCTGTTTAAATGATGTTGTCATGATGGGACGGACACACATGGACAACAGACATAAACAACAACATGATGATTAACCAAAAGGGAATCAAAATCATTGCAGTAACAACCCCTAAACCCATGCAATATGATCAATAATACAGACGTGTGTCAGGGCGTCACAGAATAACAATGACATCGTGTGATCAGAACATCGTCGTGGCCAAAACAGCACGACACGTGACTGACACGTTTGCTTTCTCTCTGCTAGGGACTTTCCTGTGGGATTCTGGGTAGCTTGGTCAGTAGAGCACGGTCCTCAGTTCTATAGTAATGTGATGGTTCACTTCTTCTTGGATCGAGTCTTCTAAAAAGAAATGTACTTAACTTTGATATCTCTGACACTGATTTTGCAAACTAATGGCTTGGATGAAGGATTGTGTACTTATTATGAGTGTCAGATGTTGGTTTTCCAGGACACCTTAAGAGGAATGGAACTCATCTTAAGTCGCTCTGGAGAAGAGTGTCTGCTAAATGACTCAAATGTAGACGTTCTACATCTGTGGATCTCCACCCTCTCCCAGGGCCTTGCCCTGGACTTTCTCCCCCCCGAGCCCAGCAGCCCCGGGGTGGCTAATAGGTGGACCCGATTCAGGTGTGTGAGACATCTCTGAGACACATATACACCAGGTACTGGCCTGGGGTCCCCAGGAGAGGTTTGAGAACCACTGTTCTAAAAATAAAACAACACTTTTCTTTCACACACTGGGTTGAACTGGCACATTTCTGGAGCTTCGCCAGCTCCTCGTTAATGAGTCATTATCACTTCTACACCATTGCGGGTTAGTCGCGGCGGTTTCCATGGCAACACAAAACACAAGCACGCACACACGCACACAGCCATGTCGGATTGTTCTAGTGTATTCATCTGTGTTTTAGAGTGTTAGGGTTAAATTACTGTTTTAACCCTTACCCCTCTCTGCTGCAGCTGCAGGACTCTAGAACAGAACAACACTAGAGAGAGTAAGCAGAGTAAGCCCACACGCACACAAACACACACACGTTTTTTCTGACAAAAAAAATCTATTGTATGGACATTTTCCCCATCATTGTCAATGAATCCAGTGACAGCAGAGGGCGCTGTTTCTCTGTACCTTTACTGGGTTATCAACCAGCTTCCCTGTTAGAGGTCAGTCAGTGGAAACACACAACACACACACACACACACACACACACACAGTAGCAAGAAATGAGTATGCTGTGTGTGTGTGTGTGTTACTGGGACACGCACCTTGCTGGCCTTCAGAACATGAATCTGCTCTTCATTCACTGTGTCCTTGTTCTTCTCCAGAAAGCCTTCACACTGGTACTCCACCTGAACACAACACCTACATTACACTTGGTCCTGTTCACAGTGCAGCCCGTGGCCCCACAGAGAAGACACACCCTGAACACACATCGACCGGTACCTTGTCAGCAAAGTGTTGTATGATGAAGGCTTTGTTGGACATGCGAGGTTTCTCAAACAGAGTGCAGGTCTTCAGGTGGGTGTTGTATAACTTCTGGGCCCATGAGTCATCTGATCCTTTAGGCATCTGGACACAGAATGATGTTATCCACTAGGACATTTTGTCTGCTTGATGCCAAGAGGTCAATACACATGCAAATACACACTTGCACACGTGTGAAATAGGATGAATGTGATGATTTGTGTCTATTATGCGTGTGTGTGTGTGTGTTGAACCTTGCACTCTTCATCCAGCAGGTCCAGTACTCCCATCTTGGCCTCAATGAGGTTGATACATGGCTGGTTGTCATAGAAGTCTATCAGAGTCCAGGGAATCTGCTCCTTCAAATATTCCTCCTGCTCCAACTTGAATACATGCTGAGAACAGGAGAGAACCAACCTGTCAGCATGCCCGGATATCATCACAGTCCTACTCAAAGATCCAAACACGTCCAGCAAATTCTCATTTCCCAACACTTTTCAAATACACACAAAGAGAACTGTTTAGACGGTGAAACTACAGGACGTAATTTCAGAATAACATAAAACACACACACGGGTTTCTCTCACCATGTTAAACTGCTGTTGCAGCTTCTCATTGGCGTAGTTGATACAGAACTGTTCAAAACTGTTGACCTCAAATGTCTCAAACCTGTAGAGCAGTAGAGAGGTCAGAAAAATGACCCCCCACACACACACTCTACACACACACTCTACACACACACTCTACACACACACACACTCTCTACACACACACACTCTACACACACACACTCTACACACACACTCTACACACATTCTACACACATTCTACACACACTCTACACACACACTCTACACACACACTCTACACACACACTCTACACACACACACTCTACACACACACACTCTACACACACACACTCTACACACACACACTCTACACACACACACTCTACACACACACACTCTACACACACACACTCTACACACACACACACACACACACACACACACCCGTAGATATCCAGGACCCCTATGAAGGAGTGCTGTTTGACGCAGGCCCGCAGGGACTTGTTGACCTGGTCCACAATCCAGTTAAAGACTTTGGCGTAGATGTGTTTGGCGAGCGCATCGCGAGCGTTGGAGGCTTGCATCCGCGGGATGGGCTTGATGTAGGTCTCCTGGGCCGTCTTCAGTTTCTTGTGGCACAGCCAATGAGACATGTCCTGATAGGTGACGCCCATCAGCTCACAGAACACCTGGAGGTGGCGGTTATTGGGCTGAGAGGAGGGAGACAGGAGGTTGTTTTAATGAATAACACCAATCTTCCCATCGCCTTCTTCAACAGTAACGCCTCTCCCCTCAGATCTTCACCAGGGGGGGGAGTTTGAAACGTAGAGTGAAGGGAGAAGCAGTAAGGAACCGAGTCGAGATTAACCGATTAAAGGACAGCGGTTAGGGGGAGGTGGGAGAGTTTAGAAGTGTGTCCTCACAGGTATGGTACTGCTGTCAGAGTCTCTGTCTTTTATCTCCACATTCCCCAGATGCAAGATTGCCGCAAGGACCTGGAAAAGGCCCATCTGGTTCTGCTCGTTGATGCCTGAACACAAACACATGGAGACGTGATACCCACCACAGCACACAGCAGCACAATCACCAGCGGGACTCACTGGCCTCAAGGGTCAGGGGTTGTCAGGTGAGCTAAGGACCTAATAGTGAGAAGGCGTTTCGCGTCGTGCTCATCTCCTTAGAGTCGTCCACTCCATCGATGACCGGGTTCCGACCCTGGTTGGTACAGTGGAAGTCATCGGCACCGCCTGCACGGAAACACACACCAGGACCATCCAGAGTCAGTCAGGGGCTTGGCGGGTCATGTGTTCTGTTCCCCGGTTCAGAGGAGCTGGTCAACAGAACACATGAGAGCCAATGCGATCAGGACGGGGCCCAAAACCAGACTCGTTGTCTTGTGCGGGATACAATGTGCGCACACATGCACAAACACACGCTCAGAATGAAAGACTTCTCTAGGTTTAAGCAACCGTGGCCTGTTGCCTGGCAACTATCCCCATGACAGCCCTTCCCTTATGGGGGTGTGTCTCTGCCAGGAGGCCATCTGAGAGATTTAGGCAAATTATGCAAGTGTGTGTGTGTGTGTGTGTGTGGTGGGGTGTTTGTTCACAGTGGGTACAATGAGCTGACAGCCTTGACCGTGTGCCGGCTCACACACACACACACAATGTCTAAAGAAGTAGCGAACAAGAGTTCTTTGATATATGCTGTCTGTCAGTTAATATGACTCAATATGGCTGCAGTCTGTCAGTAAATAATGCTTCAATATGGCTGTAGTCTCTCTGTCAGTAAATATGACTCAATATGGCTGCAGTCTTTCAGTCAGTTAACATGACTTAATATGGCTGCAGTCTTTCAGTCAGTTAACCTGACTCAATATGGCCTCTTATAAATCGATTGACGCAATTTCGCGTCAAAAAGCGCACCTGCTACATTTATATTCATATCTATTTACAAAAATAGAAGCCTGTGTTTTTTCGCGTGGTAGAGGACAGTTTTCCGAAAAGAAGGACGTGTCGTATGTGTATTTCCGTTAAGGAGAAGCCTTTCAAATCTTGACCACAAAACAAAACAAAGAAATGTTAGAGATAGAAGCCTACGGTTCTTTACATGTTGTAGGGGAGAGTCTGATGCAACGAATAACATGTTGTTTATGTGTTTCTGCAAAGTAGAAGCCTTCCATATCTTGACCGGAAACTCTTAGTGGCAATTTTGTGTCGAAAAGCGCACCTGTTACATTTCGATTTATATCTCCGGATTTATAAAATATAGAAGCCTACGTTTTTTTTCAAGATGTAAGGGACAGTCAGCTGCAAAGAATGACATGTCGTTTGGGTATTTCTGTAAAGCATAAACCTTCCAAATCTTGACCACAAAACACTGTTTTTCATGACTGCATAGAAAATACTTTTTTCAGGGGTTAATCTGATCAGAATTTAATCTCATTTTTGATTTTTGGGATTAAATGATCCATCACACCGATATAGGGATCTAAAATTGTCCATTTTGGAAGCAATAATGCAGTAATGCAGATTACTTGTATATTATGTTACATGTTCAAACAATATTTTTTTTTGTGGTCCTGAACCCCTGGTGATGTCCATATGTGACATAATCAGCCTTACCTATTGGAGAATACTTTGAGCTCCTCAATAACAGCAACTACATGTCAACATAAGTTTTTTGTATTCTCTTCACACATTGTTACTAATAAACTCTTAAGTCTTCTCAAACAATGTTAACTATTCATCCTTCTTCAAGTTATGGGTTTTCAGAGTCCAAAATGTACAGGACATCATTCTAAAACAAAGGATGACCTCCTGAGAGGTCAAAAGGTCAAGGTTCTGCCAGGCGGATTTTGGGGTCCCAAATGACCCATAGACCTTAATTCAGGGGTGGGCAAATATTTTGGCTCGGGGGCCACATCAGGATTTTGAAATGAAATGGAGGGCCACATTTGTTTTTGTAATTTGTTAATCATAATTGATTTGGAGGCCAGAAAAGGGCAAAAGTTAAAACATACATTACATACAGTAGGTCCCTTATAATGTGTAAATAGTTAAAATTCGGACTGAGATGTATAAGAATGGGCTGGTGAGTTGTTTTTTAATTCCTCTCAAAACAATTCTATTACATTCCGCGGGCCGGATGGGACAGCCTCGCGGGCCGCATTTGGCCCTCGGGACGTAGTTTGCCCACCCCTTCCTTAGAGGGTTAGTGTTCTTATTGGAACCACTATGAATGAATCTATATGACAATAGTCCCATACAACTAAAATAATGTGTTCCTGTACCACTTCAGATCTACTTTAGCAAGTTTCCAGGAACATTGTATGATTAGTTTTTTTAAATGAAATAAAGTTGTACAGTTTATTAAAAATGAAATAAATCAAAGTTATTTTAAATGGCTTATATCAGCCTCTATTAGATTATGATGCGCGAACGCACCCACAACCCACAGATTAGCGTCCCACCAACGCCCCCCCCTTGCCTTACAGGGAGCAGCACGTGGCGGAGGCCAGTAGCAGAACCAAGATTAGGCTAGAACATGGGGAAGGAGATGGAGGGTGCCAGAGCATCCGCCCAAGCGACAACCTCCAGCACCCATTCCTTCCAAACCCAGAGACGACACCACCTCCCTTGTGAAGGGTCTTTTTCTTTTAAGTTGGATTTCAGCCTTTTGGTTGCCCAATCTTGCCCAAATGATCTACGTTTACGATTCTACATACTACAGCAGTAGTAGTCTAGAACATCTATGACAAACAGGAGCACCATTTTGAATATACATTTTGATATAAATAAACAAATATGTGTATCTTACCTAGCTTCAGATTCTTGAACTCTGGTAAATGGGAGGAGGCACACAGCTGATAGAAGATATGGTAGTTCCTCTCCTCATCCGCCTGCACAGACAGACCAAACGACACACACACACACACACAAACACACAGAACAACCGCCAACAGAAACACAGAAAAGCATTTAGTGGTTTTACAGCTGCAGCATAGAAGAGCTTTTCTCACACAAATGTCTTCCTGCCTCCTTTCTGGGCAAAGGTACCGGAGGAGAACACAGTGAACATGCACCATGAATTGCTTGGGGATCATGTAGTCGTAAATATGTGCAAGACGTTTTCTTCTTATGAACAAAAACTGATTGAAAGCTGATTTCCAAACACTTCCGTGGTACACATGAGTGTCCTCCATAACGGTCTGCTGTCAACTGCCCACATCTGTAATCTCATTCTCCCTCATCGCTTTCTGGATCTACTGCCTAATACCGATATCTTCATTATCCCTTATCACTTTACGGATCAACTGCCCACTACTAATATCTTCATTATACATTATCACTTTCCGGATCAATTGCCTACCCCTGATCTTTTCATTATCCCTTATCACTTCATGGCTCACAGGTAAAAGAGGACACAAGAGAGAATTTAGAAGGAACTTCACAAGAATCAGAAAACCATTAAAAGAGAGACAAGGGGCCACTCAAGCCCTACCCATAAACCCTAACCCAGTTTACAGCACAGGGCTTCCCTTGTCCTTCTGTGTACTTCTGGTTCTGCTGGAGTGTGTGTGTGTGTGTGTGCGTGCGTGCCTAACCTGGAACACCACTCTGGACTTCTCCAGTAGATAGGTCCGCATGTTTGCTCCAATGATGCGGTAGCGTTTGTCGAAGCCAATCTCAATGTACTTCCCAAAACGACTGCTGTTGTCGTTACGAGTAGTCTTGGCATTTCCTATTGCCTAGAGAACACACACATGCAGGCGGGAGAGAGAGGGAGAGAGCAATTGATTAATTCAGCAACATCAGCCCCCCCACTTTACACAAAAGAGAAATCCAATCCTGAATGGGGAAACCAAAGTGTCCCCCAATTGAAGTTTACAACTGAATCAGTTAGGTTAGAGTTTAGGGTAGACAAACCCTGGTCAAATTTCCTCAGGCAGTTCGAAATGTAAGCTCTACCATACTAATTACCATTTACATGAATTTCCGCTTCAATTTACTCATTTAATTATCTGCCTCTATGACATAAGTATAACTCCCACAAGAGGGAAAGGCTGTTACTGTGGAACTGTGGCTGTGCATCATGGGTAATAGAGTCCTGCTGGGTCTGGAGTCAAAGCATAACTCATTCATCAGTCATATTTTACTAATTTTAGACTTTGTTGCAGTCAAATTAACTAGTGAATCAAATCACACAATGCAAGCACATGGACAGAAAGAGCCTAAAGCCAATATCACTGACTACAGTGGAAGCAGGTCCAAAACACACACACACACACAGGGTTAAGTGTGTGCGTTCTCCTCTAGCTAAGGTAACAAACGGTTACTGTTTTCTAAAAACAAGGAGGCTTTCAACTGCAAAGGCATGAATGGTAATGTGTCCTTACTTCAGAAACACAGGAAGGTTAATGTGTGTGTGAGGAGAGAATCAGCACACACACACTTCATATTTATTCTCTAACATGACGGATATGACTGCCCCATCAGGGTTGGAAGAGAGGGGGTCAGACATACACTGAAAACGAGAGCGATACAGCAGAAAGGTAAAAAAAACAGGAGATGAAGTAGAAAAGAGAAAATGGGATGGAGGAGAAAAGGATACGGGGAAATGAGAAAGAGAGGAGATTAGAAAGGAACAGGAGAGCGAGAGAGGAGGTGGGGGAGGGGAGAGGCCATATGCGCACAGAGGAGAGCAGGTCCCAGACTCCACATGAGGACAACATGAGGCAGGTTCTGGTGACTGGAGAGAGGACCGGAAGGAGAGCTAGAAGCCTCTGCAAAAAGAGGGGGGAGGGTCACACCTCCATGATGGGGTTGGACGCCAGGACCTTCTCCTCTACGTTGGCCTCGGTGGCTGCTCCGCTAACCGTAGCAAAGTACCGCATGGCGTATTTAGCTGACACGGTCTTGCCGGCTCCCGACTCGCCGCTGACGATTATAGACTGGTTCCTCTCATCTCTAACACAGGAGAGAATGAAATAAGGAGAAGGCGAGGGTTAGGGAAGTGTGCTGAGTGTCAATTCAGTTGTCCCAGTCATTCCGATACCAAAAACACATACAGTACCAGGCAAACAAATGATGGGACTTTTAGTTGAAACACAACTGATAGTCCCACTAAGCATAAACCAGATGGGATGGCATATCGCTGCAGATAGCTGTGGTAGTCATGCTGGTTGAGTGTGCCTTGAATTTGAAATAAATCTGTGTCACAAGCAAAGCACCCCCACAACATCACACCACCTCCTCCATGTTTCATGGTGGGAAGATCATCCCTTAACCCACTTGGCATTTTACAAAGACACAGCGGTTGTAACCAAAACATTTGGTTAGAATTCGGAGGCTGGTTACTCTAACGCTGGTTAATCTTCTGCAGCAGATGTAACTTTCCTTCCAATTGCAGTCCTCATGAGAGGCAGTTTCATTGTAGCACTTAACGCACATGAAGAAACTTTCTTGAAAATAAAAGAAATTCCAGACATGTCAACTTGTATGTAGTAATGACAAAGATGTAGTCATAATAGTCATAATATGGATGACTACAGTACAGACTTAATGATGGTCTGTTATCCTCTGTACAACCACCCTCATGCATTAAGGAAAATAATTCCACAAATGTACTTTTAACATGGCACATCTTATTTGGAATTCTGGGTGACTACTTCATTTGTGGTGCAAATTGTGTGCAAAGCTGTCATCAAGGCAAAGGGTGGCTACTTTGACAAATCTACAAAATTAAATGTGTTATAATCTGTTTAAAACGTTTTTGGACCCTACATGATTCCATACAAGTTACTTCACAGTTTAGATGTTCCTCAACACTGTTGTAGCTTGCTTCTTCGAGTTTCAGGCTCTGTGTTTTGTAAAAGCACTCTGTGACAACTGCTGATGTAAAAAGGGCTTTAAATCTTTGACAGGTACTATATATATATATATATATATATATATACACATATAACAAACCACAGAAAATAACAGATAAGGATTAGATAAAAGACAGCGGACAAATCCCTGCAGAGGAGTCGGAGAGAAAAAGTAAGAGTTGAGGAGAAAACAAAAATGCATAAATGTTTCTTATTCTCTACTTGCATTGGCACAGTCCACAACGGATTCCCTGGGCCAATAAAGCTCCTTTGGATAACTGAACCGGTGTCACACAAAAGAGACAGGGGGAAGAAGTGAGGGAGGGTTATGCAGAGGCAGGGGTGGGAAAAGAAAGGATTGGCTCAAAAAGAGAGAAAGAACAAAAGAGCACCAGTCTATTTCTGCTTCAGGGGGAGGAGCCAGGAGCGGGGTAACCCAGGCACAGGATATATTCAACGATTTGACAGGAAGGACCCACGACATCCTTCGGGCTTTCAGGTTACGACGGTGTTTTGGACCACAGGGAAACGGTATCTACTCTACTGTTGAGCTGGCAACACACCCGGACATACCGTGCCATCTGTTTGTACGCCTCCTCAGCAACGGCAAAGATGTGAGGGTCCATGTCGCCCATGTTCTGGCCGCTGTACGCGTTGATGATGTCACTGCCATAGATGGGCAGGTTCTCATAGGGGTTGATGGCCACTAGGACGATACCTACAAGAGAGAACAGAAAGTGGGTTGGCTGCAGCGCCTGGCCTGACGGAACATCACCGGAGAAGATACCCAGCTTCTTGGGTACGTCTATGGGCCCACGCATAGGATATTAGACCAGGTATTACACATTACTCTGTTTGGACTGTGTGTGTGTGTGTTTGAGTAGTACCACAGTATGTGTAGATGAGTTTGGAGTCGGTGAAGCGGACTTTAAGGTTGTGCAAGACCGCCGGCTCGTGGAGGTAACTGAGAGCTGTGAGGTCATTCTCCCCAACAAGGATGTCCGGGTTCCGAAGGTGAGGGAGGTTCCTGGTCTTCTCATCCAGCTTGTACTCAATGTTCTGGAAGTTAACATTGATAATACAGTCATTCGCAGCTACAATGTAAATATCCCCAAATCCCAAAAAGGAACATGCGCCAGTATATGCTACATATGTTTGGCCCTGTAACGAATCTTTGAGGTTAGTAAGAACACAAAATCTGGAGTCTAAAAGGACAGCCACATGTTAAGTGTGTGAGTCTCTTATCCCCAAACGACAGGGTTATCTAGTCTCATACCCCCTCTTTGTCCTCCAACACTTACCGTCCCATCCTCCAGGGTGAGGTGTAACAGCGCATCTTCATGTCCGTAGTTCTTTGTGAGCTCTGCTGACTTCCACACCTCCTCTGCATCAGGGATCCACACCCGAGCAAACTGACAGGGAGAAATGGGATGGGAAAAGATGGACAGAAAGGGAGGTTTATTAGATTACCTCAAAGCCCCAAAGCTGCCCTGCAGGGCTCAGCCGAAAAAAAGTGGGAAATTGCAATGTGACTTCATCCAAAATAAAGGATGAACGGTGCAGTGCTGACTGAGGCTATTGTTGCTTTGTCCATATATGCATGTAACATTATTTACACACGCATGACAAAAACAATCTTTGAATACTGCTGGCCATTCATTGAGGTTCCAAACCCAGGCCACATGATTCTGTGATCAATTACAACGTTACAAAAAAGATTTCCCAGTTCGGCTGGGAAAATCATATATGAAAAAAGAGAGTTGACACATTTAGGAAACGAGGGGGGGGGGGGGGGGGGGGGGGGGGGGGGGGGGGGGGGGGGGGGGGGTGGGGTGGGTTCAGGTCGGGGAGACTTAATTCGGTCACAGGTACACCGGCAAGCTGAATTCATTAAGTAAGTTACCCAGCTCTGTTAAGAACAGTCAGTGGGGGGCTACTGTACTGCCAGAGGAGAGCTGGTGGTTAGATCTCACAGAGCCATCTCACTCCAGCTGTAACAGCTTCCCTTTCAAAGGTTAAACGCAGATGGCCTATCAAGTGAGCAATCCGTGGCCTTCACATCTCACTAAGCAGCTCAATGATGATCAGCATTCATTTCACCATCCATTTATCACTGAGTATTATGAATATGACGACCTAGGGTCAAACTAGGTTCCACTATGAACAAAGTAATAACATTTGACGTGAACTGATACGGGTAATTTATGTTTATGAGGAGGTCATCCTACAGCTTCAAACAGCAATGCCTGCAATTTAGCTAATAAGCAGAATAGCCTACAGAACCATGCCCTCACACAGACATTAAGGGGACCTCTCCAGAACTTTCTCATAGCCTACAGAACCATGCCCTCACACAGACATTAAGGGGACCTCTCCAGAACTTTCTCATAGCCTACAGAACCATGCCCTCACACAGACATTAAGGGGACCTCTCTCCAGAACTTTCTCATAGCCTACAGAACCATGCCCTCACACAGACATTAAGGGGACCTCTCTC
>JACXGK010002516.1:0-39748 GCA_016801125.1 Novumbra hubbsi | reverse complement strand
CTGTTTCATGGATGCCAGACTGACTATGTCATTGTTAAGTCATTTTAACAACGTCAGTGCTTAACAAACTACGGGTCAGCTGATTTTAAAGGATTCACTTGCATTTTGCTCTGATCATAGAACCAGCGTTAACCATCAGTAGCCAACAAATGTGGTTGAAATAAACAGAGTTGTTCATCTTTTTTGTGCATTTCAAAACATTAGCCCATTTCCTCCAGAACAAGATATCATTACTAATCAGTATAAAATATTGGGAGTCGATTAAATCACTTCTTTAAAAATCACATGGTTGGGAGGAAATAATTTTTAGCAAAAACGTGTGCAACCAATGGAAAAAAAACCTCTGGTATTATATCTGGGCATAAGTGGCTTAAATAGACCCTTCACACTGCAGCATGTAACACTGAAATATCTGAGCAGAGAGTGTGTAGAGAAAAGTGCAGACTCAACATAACACAAGGACATCTATTTGCACAGACATCCTTCAGCACAGACGCAGGGACATCCTATAGGACAGACGCAACTACATCCTATAGAATAGACGCCAGGACATCCTATGGTACAGACGGCAGGGACAGCCTATAGCACAGACGCAGGGACATCCTGGGGCACAGACATCCTATAGCACTGACGCAGGAAACATGCTATAGCACAGACGTAGAAAACATCCTATAGCACAGACGCAGGGAAAAATCCTATAGCACAAACACAGGAAACATCCTATAGAACAAACGCAGGGACATCCTATAGCACAAACGCAGGGACATCCTATAGCACAGATGCAGGAAACATCCTATAGCACAGATGCAGGAAACATCCTAAAGCACAAACGCAGGGACATCCTATAGCACAGACGCAGGGACATCCTATAGCACAGACGCAGGGACTTTTGCACCTCTCCATCCAGGGACAAGCACAGGGGGGGACTAAGGTTGCCCAGGAAACTGCCCATATGCCCTCCTTGACTCAAGTTGCCCCTCTGAGGGCGAGAAGTCTGGTGGTTTGCCCTTTTCTTAGGTCAGAGCAACGGCCCCTCCACATGTCTTCATCTCTGCATCATGGAGGCGTGTGCGCCTGTTCCTCCCCAGAAGAAAGCGGTTTACAGTCCAATGCTTAGCAACAGAGGAGGGAGGAAAAGGGAGACTGAGAGAGGGGGGGAGTAAAAGGAGGGTAGAGGTAAAAATAGTCTCACCCCTCGCAGGGTAGCATCCTCCCAACATCAGACACCATAGAGCATACCTCCTCCTAACCCCTCTCACAAACACTTTCCTTAGCAATGGAGTGTGTATACCGTTCACTAGTTCACGTTAAAAGAGACGAGAGATGGCAGTGGGATGAGTGTCATATTTATAGAACATCCCCAGGGTGTCGGAGTAGAGGACAGATGAAGGGTAACATGCATGCACACACACACACACACACACACTTGTTTTTCGCATCCTCCTTAACTTTGAACATCAACAACCAATCCTTTACGCCTAAACTAAATTTACCTTGGTTTACGTTTAATGCCTAAGCGTAAACGAAATCTCTAACCGAACATGAACCCAAACTCTAACACTATGCCCAACCCCAAAGCCTTTAAAAACACCTTTGACTTTGTGGGGGCCTGCAACTATACCTTGGGAGACCTGTTGGGGACCATGTGTCCTTAAATGTACACCTAGACCTAGATTCTATCCGCTACTTAATGTTTGAGATGTGTAGAATTAACCTCCCCCATTGGTCCTGAGCGATACGTGGACTATAGAGGGGGTGCAGCTTTTCTAGTTGACAGCATGCATTTGCCTTTCATTGAACAATCAACATTTTAAGAATGCCTTCGACATTTTAAACACCCCAAATTATTTCCACAGAGTAAATATAGTAGAACAGCGTAATATATTAACATATTACATTAAAAGGAGCTTTTGTTAAAAATCCCTCTCCAGATATCAGTTACATGGTCAGCTCACTTCCAAGATCTGCATGTCCTTGTCTGACAGCCATCAGATCAACAAGCCAGTAATGTCATCAAACCACATAGAAGCGAAGACAGTTTATCCCACCAACTCTACAGAGAATGTAAGACTGACCCACACAGACCATGGCGTGTTCACGACCTCAATGATACAGCAGAAACTCCTCCGGCCCCCTTCCACCTCTTTATAGGCCAACTACCACAGTAGTAGTGTGTTTGGCAGGTTGGACGCAGGGCAAAGCCAGTAGATACTTAATCCAAGACTGACTAAGGGACTAAAGATCAGCACAGGATTTATTCTGGATTTACCTCTAATCTAATCCCTACAAAGACAACTACACCTCAACCCCCCACCCACACACTTGGTCAAAATGATGAATAGCCTGTGTATACGTTTATGGCAGTCCTTACAGACATGCAAATGATTGAATTCTACATTAGGGTGTCAGGAGGAAGGAGCTAAGGGAAGAGTTTAAGGGGAGGAGTTAGGAACAAGAGGCTAGGACATGACCCATCCCATCATGCAGAGACAGAATGCTTCTGGTTTTCATCCACTATTAATAAAGGGACTAATTCAGATCTGGCACACCAAATGTGTCAGAAACACACTGACTGAAGTGGCTTGTAAATCCATGTTAGTGAGTTTACTGTCAATTATGTTACTTTAACTTAAAAAAAAACATTAAAATATCAGGCACTATGGCATTGAGGAAACACAAGCTCTTAAAAAGCTATTATACCGAAAAGCGATTCATTTTCTAAATGTGTTTTGTGTTCCAAAGCAAATAGTTTGGCCATTTTGCTTGACAGCCTTACTTGCTAGCAAGCTGTTCGTCTCAGACTGAGGGCCACATCCTGGAGGACAAGGCTCCTGTGAAGACCAACAGCAGGTCAAAGAGGGAACATACTTTCCCCAAGGACACAAATCAGATGTCCTTTAAAAAACGCAGAAGGTTCTGGAAGAAAGTAATCAACCCTGCCTACACCAAAGAATATATTAAAATGACAAGAACCCAGATCCAGATGGGCTTCTATGTGAGCTTTAGTGATGTTCTATGATGTCCTGATTATATCCGGATGGGTTTCCCTGCACGCCCTCCTTCCTTTCCATAGGTCCATGCATGTATGCTTGGAAGGCCATTTAACATGCCGATGAGCCAGCAGGTGTGACTGTTCCGCTGGTTCATAATCCTATCCGACAATTACAACCCTGGTTTCTAGGCAGCCTCTTGATTCCAGCTGGCTGAGTGCTGGTGTACAACGCTGTGGAACAAGCAGCTGCCAAGGATGTAGTGCTGGTGTACAACGCTGTGGAACAAGCAGCTGCCAAGGATGTAGTGCTGGTGTACAACGCTGGGGAACAAGCAGCTGCCAAGGATGTAGTGCTGGTGTACAACGCTGGGGAACAAGCAGCTGCCAAGGATGTAGTGCTGGTGCACAACGCTGTGGAACAAGCAGCAGCCAAGGATGTAGTGCTGGTGTACAACGCTGTGGAACAAGCAGCTGCCAAGGATGTAGTGCTGGTGTACAACGCTGTGGAACAAGCAGCAGCCAAGGATCAGTTACATGGAGGAGCTGGGAGGGAACAGGAATCTGATCATTCTGCCTTCTGAAGCAGGTTACAAGGGAGGTCTATGACTCGGTAACCAACATCTAAACTGTATAATATTTGTGCTGTTATCCAGCGGGTTCTCCGGGTTGGGGGAGGTTCCGTCCACCCGGCTGTACACTTTTGGACCAAAGTGTAGCCTTCGGATCAGTGGTGTGGTTTCTGGCTTGGGTGTCTCTTTAGCTTAGTGTACCATCATGTCATTTGCCAAAGTAACTAGGGTTTTGTCAGTATTCTTTCATTAATGTGCTTGAGGAGAACAGAGGATAGCAATGATTTGGCAAATACTGGAACTCTACAGTACAGGTTGGCATTGGCTTTTCTGTAAAACAAGTTGTTTACACTTATTCTAACATTACCATGTAACTTAGTTTGTCCTGGAACAATTTGATAGTCTTGACTGAGGACAAGAACCAAATGCAGAAAGGGGCAAGAGTCTGTGAGCAAGGTGAGCCTATTGGGTGGGATGTGTGAGTAAGACAGGGTTGAGGATGCCCAATACAAACTGATGGGAGATCTTGGAATGGTGAAAGGTTCAGTGTAGTGTGGGTTCTTGACCCAATAGAAATGTCTGCTTTTAATCTCTGACAGCCCTATGTTACACTGCAGCGTTGCAGATCAGCACATTGACTGCAGTTGGAGGTGGTTTGACCGGCAGCCTGGTGCCTTCAGTGCTGAGGGGGAGGATAAAACAATGCATGGAGCTGTAGCCTACAGACCCTGGCCTGGCCTCACTCTGCTAAACAGGAGAGACCCATGTTCCAATCCCTCCATTGTTACGTTCTTCAACAGGTCTTCAAACAGTTTGCACTCGATCAAACGTTTGACAACCAGTCTTTCATCCTGAATGTAGCCTTGCCATTAGAGTGTGTGTGTGTCTGTGTGTGTGTCTGTGTGTGTGTGTGTGTGTGTGTGAGTAATAGAACTAATCTCTCCAGACTCCGGGCCCCTCATCACATGACCTGGGTCATCACATGACAGTGCATCAGGTGATAAACTGCTGCTTTTCTGTTTAACGCTCGCGAGTACGAGTGCGAGCACCTCAGCAGACACAGCAGGAAAACAAGGAGAAAAGGGGAGAAGAGAAGGGGACAGGAGGGGAGGAGGAGAGGGCAGGAGCATAACGGACCCTGACATAAGTAAATTGAGGGAAAGCACTGAAACCAAAATGACAAACGCTCCATCGTTCCCTCCCTCTCATTACTCCTCTATTTTCTGACTGTACTTTCTCATCACTCCTTTCTTCCCCTCCATGCCAAAAGTGTCACTCAATAAGTGTTTTGCGGATAGGTGTCAGCCTCTAATCTCATTAGTCTGGCCCGGTCTACCTCAGTCATTGTCCCATCGTACTGTAGGCTAAAGTGCCCAAGCTTTGGCTATGACTGCACAGTAGGTTATAGTGCACAGGCCTTGGCTATGACAGTACAGTAGGTTTCAGTGCACGGGCCTAGGCTATGAAAGTACAGTAAACCATTCCACTCATGAGACGTATAGCCCAGCAGGACAACACCGATAACAACATCCCAATCCCCAAGATGACAAGATAAACAAATATGCCCTTGAGCAATGCACTTAACCCTAATTCATTCTATATGTTGCTCTGGATAAAAGGGTCTGCTAATGGTTGAAACTGGCTGTGTTGTCTGTAGATTCGGTGTTCAACAAAGCGCCAAGTCCTAATGGAACCCCCTTTTTCTTCCATCAAGCTCAAACACCACACCGTTCGTGACAACAGGGAGCACAAACACTCAAAGGCAAAGGCAACTTACTTTGACAAACATGTAATCCAACTCCTGATTCTCGTTCATCTTTACGTCTCCGACCACAAGTTGTTTTTCTCCCCAAACTCCTTTTCACCTCCTGCCCCCCCCCCCCTCACCACCTCAAACACCACTGAAGGAAGGTCTATCGATTAGTGATGAGTTCAAGCGTAGTGGCCAGGTGAAGTATCCCCATTGTGTCTGATAGCCATCAGGGTTCCTTCTGTCTCCCTCAGTCCTCTACTGTGCCCTGGTCCACCACAGCCATAGGACAAACAAGCTGTCATTCAAAGAAAAAAACAGCTCCACCCTTCCAACCCAGACAACCACCTCTCAGTCACATGAGGCCAGAGGCAGACAAAAAAACCCACACAAAAACAAGCCAACACACACACACACACACACACACACACAGACGCCAGGAATCAGCTTGAAACACTGATCAGAAAGTCACATAATACACACGTTAAACAAGGTGCGTTTACCTGGTGTCTGTGTGTAGGTGTGAAGAGCAGTGGGATGTAGAAGAGAACACAACTTCTCTGCTCAATTACCATAACTGGGTTACCGTGGTAATCTAATGCACATGTCCTGCATCAGTGCCAAAAGAGAACACACACAGACGAAATGGTCCAGGAGTTGGTTCTGACCAGCTGACTAGCAGCATGATAGTGATGTGGAATTTAAGCTATTTCGCCTCTAGCCAACTGTTGAGCACATGAAGTAGGTTCCAACCCAGTCTGTCAAAATGTTGCCAAAGCGACAAGCGTCTGTGGAAATGGCATGTGAATCAACAGTATCAGCTAGGGCTTAAAAAATATTGCCAATATATTGTGCTATCAGTGTAGTGCATTACAAACGTAGAAACACATTTTAAGTGTAGTAAAATGCAATTTTCATTATTGTTCCTTAAGTACCCTGAAGTATGTGGGAAACATTTGCATCAAGTAAACGTGTTACTGAATAGTACTTAAATACTATTTAGTGCACTAAAGTCCAATTTAAGTAGTTCCAAGATGATGCACATAAGTGGTTTTTTTCCCCTTGGCCCCGAGGAGTACTAGATAGATTTTTTGTTAGTTACTTAACATGCTCTCCCTTAAGTGATGCCATATAGCCATCACAACCAACTCAAACATTTGAAGTAGGTCCCACTCAACCAGGTCTTCTATTAATCCTTTAATTAAGAATGAATTAAACTTTCAATCAAAGCCCTGGTTGGGCAAAAGCCTTCATCAGGTAAAAGGCAAAACCAGCAAGGCTCCATACATTGTTGGCTAAGACCTAAAGAGTAATGACTGACTAATGAAGCTGACTACAGCGTGATGATGACTAAAGCCTTTGTTCACCAACCCATGACAGCAGAGATGTCGTATTAATGCTGTCAAAATAACTCAACATTTTTTCAATAGTAGGAGAGAATGTGAACTGTAGTTTTGGTACCGACCCCACCAGGATTTTGGGTTTGGTACCAACCCCACCAGGATTGTGGGTCTAATACCGACAACACCAGGATTGTGGGTTCGGTACCGACACCAACAGAATTGTGGGTTTAGTACAGACAACCTCAGGATTGTGGGTTTGGTACCAACACCACCAGGATAGTGGGTTTGGTACCGACACCAACAGAATTGTGGGTTTGGTACAGACAACACCAGGATTGTGGGTATTGTACCAACAATACCAGGATTGTGGGTTTGGTACCGACACCGTGGCTGTCCATTTTATTCCTATGTGTACTACTTCCACAAACTTAGCCATTCATTTATTTAAATAATAATAAAAAAGATTTCCTTCTTTATCTATCCCTCCTTCCTTCTGAACATTGAGGGTCTTCTGACTCTCCCACGGTCGGAGCAGACAAAAGACAAAGCTAGTTTAAATACCACTGTGTGTGTGTGTGTTGTGCCACAAGCCATGAAGTCCAAGGAATTGTCTGTAGACCACAGAGAAAGTATTCTATCGAGGCACAGATCTGCGGAAGGGTACAGAAAAATGTCTGCAGCATTGAAAGTCCCAATGAGCACAGTGGCCTCCATCATCCGTTAATGGAAGAAGTTTGGAACCACCAAGACTCTTCCTAGAGTTGCCTGCATAGCCAAACTGAGCGATTTGTAGAGAAGGGCCTTAGTCTGGGAGGTGACCAAGAAACCGATGGTCACTCTGACAGAGCTCCAGCGTTGCTCTGTGAAGAGAGTAAAAACTTCTGAGAGGACAACCTTTTTTGCAGCACTCCACCAATCAGACCTGTATGGCAGAGTGGCCAAACGGAAGACACTCCTCAGTAAAAGGCACATGACAGCCAGACTGGAGTTTGCCAAAAGGCACCTGAAGGACTTTCAGACCATGAGAAACAAAATTCTCTGGTCTGATGAAACAAAGATCGAACTCTTTGGCCTGAACGCCAAGTGTCATGTCTGGAGGAAACCAGGCACCGCTCATCACCTGGCCAATACCATCCCTACAGTGATGCATGGTGGTGGCAGCATCATGCTGTGGGGATGTTTTTTAGCAGAAGGAACTGGGAGACTAGTCAGGATCCAGGGTAAGATGAATGCAGCAAATTATAGAGACATCCTTGAAACTTGCTCCAGAGCGCAATGGACCTCAGACTGGGGCAAAGGCTCATCTTCAAACAGGACAACAACATTAAACACACAGCCAAGATAACAAAAGAGTGGCTTTGAAACAACTCTGTGAATGTCCTTGTGTGGCCCAGCCAGAGCCCAACATCTCTGGAGAGATCTGAAAATGGCTGTGCAACGACGCTCCCCATCTAACCTGAGGGAGCTTGAGAGGTCCTGCAAAGAAGAATGGGATAAACTGCCCAAAAATAGGAGTGCCAAGCTTGTAGGATCATATTCAAAAAGACTTGAGGCTGTCATTTCTGCCAAAGGTGCTTCAACAAAGTATTGAGCAAAGGCTGTAAATACTTATGTACATGTTTATATTCTTGTTCTTAATTTTTGCAAGTCTATTAAAAATACTAAACAAACTTTTTTCACTTTGTCATTATGTGGTATTGTGTGTAGAATTTGGAGCGAAAACATTTATTGAATCAGTTCTGGAATAAGGCTGTAACATAACAAAATGCGGAAAAACTGAAGCGCTGTGAATACTTTCCGGATGCACTGTATGTGGTTCTAAAAATAATAGTAAATATACTTGATTTTTGGCTTGGTTTCCCTTCTCCAAAAAGGGAATAAAATCCACAGAACCTTTATCTCAGTTGTTTGTCCATCTCATATCAGTGATTTTGGAAGCAATGTAATGTTCATAATCTTAGACTTAGATGTCTACAATATCCACAAGCTCCTTCGGTTTTAGGGTGAATAGATCTGGTAGGAGTAATCCAGAGGAACTGAACACGTCAGGGGATCGGTCATTCACATTACACACACACCACAGAAACACACAGCACACACTGTTAGTTCTGAATACAGCAGCTGGCCTAGTGGGGGGATGGGAAGCTGCCCCTCTCACTCACTCATTAGCCAATCCTAATGTACCTCTTTCTTACACTGTGGGTCAAAAACAATAACAACATCATGGTAGCATTATTTTCATTGTTAGGGTGTTTGCTCCATTGTGTTTATTCAGGCATATTGTCATTTATTTTTCCTAACCCATAAACCTAAGTTTAATTAAACCTAAAATCACAGAGACCTCTCGGTCTGCTCTGGCTCAACCACTGGCCTGACTTTAGCCTGGATGCTAAAATGAAAAACAATGGCGAAATAAATGCCAGTGACGTAAGCAGGGCACGTGACGTCACCGTGGCTCTTAGCATCATTCTCCGCGGTACCCAAACGATACATATTTTTCCGCTACCTCTCGCACAAAATAATGCATCTCTGATAAAGTAAAATCATCGTAATTAGCCACATATGTGATCGTAGTGTTGACAACATTTCTATTATTGATCTATTATCTAGCACAAAAAAGACACAGATTCCATTCTGCATCAGTTTGGCCCCGATGGGAGAGGTCAGTGCGACGCGATATGAATAAAGACAGACTTCCAGAAAACGTTACCAAATTACAAACACAGCTACTCTGAACTGCAGAAGACATGTAGGTCGAATGACAAAATCAAATAAAAAAGCAATTATGAACCAGAAGCTACAAAGGGCAGGGCCACAACAGAGGTAGAATTTCAGAGCCCATCGCATCTGCTCCGTCGCTTTGTCAGATGAGCTGCAACTGCTGCACCCATTTTAACATAGCAGAGAGCTAAATATAGAAGGCACATTTCCCGCATGTTGACTGACTGTCAACCAATATTGACAGTCATTGACCCTGCTTGAAAAGCTTTTCATTCATTCCAAAAAAACACGCAATGATTTGCAATGCGCGAGGCATTATGAGCAGCCAATCTTGCGGTTTGGATCAAAGACGTACTTTTAATTCATTCCCCGCTATCAACGAATTGATGATTATAAACAGACTCTTTGCTTCAGGTCATACAAAAATTACATTAAAAACACAAAGGCGAAGCCTGGTGATATTGGTTGCGTTACCTTTGTGTACAGCTCTGACGCTGCCATACTGGAAGAGCTGTCGTGTCGATTTTCCATGAATCTCAGTTAGATTTAAACATCAGCAGTAGCTTGGTCGCACCTCCGTATAAGTATCGAATATGCGTTTTCCTCGCATTGAATACATTAAATGGCACCAGGTTCAGGTTACTCTCCTCGGGGTTCAACACCTACTACCACCATGATACCTGAAAACCTCGATATTTTGGCTTCTCTACGAGCATTCTGGGTATGATGGATAAAATGATTCAGGGTAACGCGGCTCTTGGTAAAGGTTCAGAAGAATAAGTAAACTGCACCCCCCTGTGGTCCAAAGATGACATTACTTTAGTTATGTTCAACTGTCATTTATACATAAAAAACATTTGATCGGCCGTTGTTTACAAATGTAAAGTACAGACAAGTGTACATATAGTTAATATAGGCAATGGTTTTTGAGTTCAGTTGTAAGATTTCATAAAACCACAGTATTGTTAAAGTCTTTCTGCAAAGATGAATGCAAGTAGCTTTTAATCATTGCTCGTTATGTTATTGATCTCAAATGTTCTATCATCATGAGATATTTATTTAGTTTGATCATTATAGAAAA
Organism: Novumbra hubbsi; assembly: GCA_016801125.1. Lineage (NCBI taxonomy): Eukaryota > Metazoa > Chordata > Actinopteri > Esociformes > Umbridae > Novumbra > Novumbra hubbsi. The sequence goes on along the minus strand of JACXGK010002516.1, from coordinate 29,292 downwards.
TGGGTCTTGTGTCATTGGGACAGGCATGATCCCTAGATCACACTGCCTTCTTAAAGACAATAAATTCAAAATCAACAGTTTCCTTCTGAAAAACAAGGGCATCATTTCCTGATGATTGGTTTTCTTCTAACTTGCTGATACATTTTTTTGTTTCATTGATATACATACTCCTTTATAAATTCTGTATGAGCTTTGAATGTGTCTACATGCAGTTGTATCACTAAAAGTGAATTCTATATAGGCTTTGAATAGGTCTAGAAAGGCTGTCGTATCACCAATAGTTCAGGCATTACTTTTGTAAAGAGTTAAAGAAGTCTTAGACATTTGGAAATGTCATTATGGTGTTGGATTTCTTTGCCATCTATATTAAATGTTTTCCATTCAAACACACAAATGTTGTTTTCACCTTCCTCCAACCACTTCCATCTTGATTGTACAAATGCTTCTTTTACTCTTGTTCATACGATTTGCCCGGTTTCATTTGTAAAAAAAAAGTAATTGGCCCTTTCTTCATCAAGGAGATTAAATCAAGTATTTCCATAACCGATTGTTTAGAGGGTTTGTCATATAACTCAACAGTCACAAAGACAAGTCTGTCTAACTGACCAATTCAGAAGACCCACCTACTCAAACAAGGAGGTGGGTCATCTACACCACCCCTTGCAGGTGATAATGGTGATTAGAGCCGAAAACAATCTAGCAGCCAATTAGGGGTGTGCAGATATGAAGGGAGGAGGGTCTTCCACTAAAACGTTGTCCCTAACCTATATTTGTTTGGATAATTAAATGTTTATTCCAATGGCTGTTATGTAATGGCATGTAGACCTACAAAATGATTTGAAATATTTATAGATGCCCTTATGTTAAACCCATTGCTCATTCCTCTCACATTTGGTCTCTCATCTCCCCCATCACAGTTATATGGTCATGTGAAAAAATGAGTACACCCCATGAAACATTTGAGGATTTTTAAAGAAATATGGACACATCAATATTCAATCTTCCTTCAAACAATAGCTGTAGGTAAAGGTGATGTAACTGAACCAAAAACAATGACAATGTAATCATGTTATTATTTTTATACCAACAAAATGAACAAAGAAGCCAACTATTGCTGAGAAAGAAGTTTGTACACCTTGTCCCCTAATAGCTGGTAGTGCCTCCTTTGGCTGAAATAACCTCAATTAGATGTTTCCTATAACTGTCAACCAGTCTCCAATATCAGGAGACCGTTTTCCCACCATGCAGACTTTTTCCAGCTGTATGATGTTTGATGGGTTTCTTGCGCTCACAGCCCGTTTTAAATCACTCACATCTCAATAGGATTAAGTTCCAGGCTTGCCATTTCAGCACTCTCCATTTCTTTCATTTGAACCATTCCTTGATGGATTTATTGGAATATTGTAGGTCATTGTCACGTTGCATGATCCACATCCGCTTCAGCTTACATTTTTGACAGATGGTCTCACGTTTTCCACAAGCACCGTCTGATTAAATAAAGAGCTGTCCAGGGCCTGCTGAAGCAAAGCATACCCAAACTCACAAGAAAATGGCCTTTCTATTAATTACCTTTCACAAATTGCTTGTACAAGATGTAACTTCAGTTTTACTGTTGTTACAACCTCCAGCTCTCAAAATTGTTAAAATGATGATCATAAGTCGATAAGTTTAAACATGTTGGAAAAGACAACGGTTATCATGGAGTGTCTGGTCCTTTTCACACAACTGTACATCTGATTGATCAGGTACATTAGATTTTTTGCTTGTGATGTAGTTTGCATGTTCATTAACAATCTACATTCCTAACTAAATAACTATTTTGTAAAAACATGTATAGATTATCCTAAACTACAAGGAGACAGAAGTCACAAACACCAACAGTATTTGTGCAAACCCATTTTATTTACAATACAAAATGGCACAAAGTGACACCAGGAGGGTTGTAAGGGAACAGTCACATACATGCACACCTCTAACCTCAACAATGTAGTGCAGGGGTAGTCAACCCTGGTCCCGGAGGGCAACCTTCATCTAAAAGTTGACACCTGACGACCACAACACACCACAGCTGTGTACGCAGATTGTAAAACTAAGCTTGGCTCACACCGGCAATTGGAAAAGACAAAAAAAATTCCCCGATATCTTAATCAAATCAGGCTTTTTAATTTAGTTTGGACAGGTAGTCACATAGCATCAAATGTTTTAAACAACCTTTCAAACCTCCTTCTTTGTTTGATATCAGAAACTCATCACTGGCTGTGCTATCTGTTTCTGAATGGTAAAGTTTGCTCTCAACAGTTATTTGACACGTCTTGTCAATTGCTGCAGAAAAAAAACTACGGTAAATGTTTACGAATAAGCATGCTAGTAAACCGAAACAGCTAGCTTGTTTTATTCTATTGTGGCTAGTCAAAATGACAAATTTTGTGGCTAGTCAAAATGACAAACCCTTGAGGCGTAAAAACAGCTAGGTATAATAAATGTGATGGTTCCAAGCACATAGCAGCAGGTGTTGTAACCTTGATTTACTACGAACCACAAAGGAGTCACAACCACCCACTAGCCAACACCCACACCATTACCATGATATCTGGTGTATTCACAACTCACTTATCAACCACAGCTTGGCGTTGGGACTGCAAGTCACTTGAACAACAACCCAATCTTAGCAATAAATCTGAACATAGCTTTGAAGCACTGGGTAATTAGTGTGTGAAAAAGAGGATGTGACATGAGTGGGAGGGTGTGAGAGGGTGTGTATGGTAGAGTTGTAGTGTTAGCAGTGTGAGTAAAAAACTGAATATGAGATATGGTGTGTGTGAGACCATCTAATGCAGGGGTCTCAAACCGGTTCCACGGAGGGCCGAGTGTCTGCAGGTTTTCACTCTCACCTTGTACTTGATTGATTAACTATGTCACTGATTGGTTAGGTCTACCCTCATCTGGTTATTTAGGTCTGAACCTGGAACCAATTTAAAGGAAAAAACTAAAACCTGCAGACACTCTGCCCTCCGTGGAACCGGTTTGAGACCCCTGATCTAATGTAAAGCTAATGTCTTTAGAACACCACCATCACACCTTTATGGTGTTCCATCAACACCTCCCCCTCATCTCCAGTCTGGTCTCAAACCTCACCCTAGGCCAGGAGTTTTTTCTGTCCTTTTGACATAAACAGGAAAAACCTTAGACCCCGGTTAAAAGTGACAAGCATGTTCCAAAATGTATTCTTTGACCCAAGGCCTGGATGGAAGTCTTATATAGTTATAACCAAAAGATGCACACCATGTAAAGAGTAGGATAGGTGAGATGGGAGATGTAGTATGCTGCCATTATAGCACCCTACTATCTAAATAGTGTACAACTTATAACTAACAGTGCCATTTGGACCCTGGTCAAAATTAATACACAATGGCTATGTTTGCATAGGTAGTCCAACTGAAGTCACAAACACTAATTGGTCTTTAAACCAATCCGATTGGAACCTTCGCATACCTTCTGCAAAAGGTGATGAGATGGGTCCAAAACACATAGTGAGAAAAACATCCGAATTGGGCTGCCTGTGTAAATGCTGCATGGGAACAGACTAGTGTGCCATTTGGTGTGCATACATTAAGTCTTTAAACAGAACAAACCAACTGCAGAGAGGTTGTGGTCAGTCATTACCAAGGTTATATTCATAATCCATCACTCAAGCACAATACAGCATAATTTATACGAGGACAATGCTAATAACATGTTTGGTAAGGGATCATATTTTACAGTAAAACATTCTAAAATCCTGATTTCTGTTTTCCTCCCCAACACAATTAGAAATATGTACATGATCAGCTAAAAGGACTGGCGATGACATTCAACCCTCTAAACCAGAGACCATAAGTCAGTTTGAGTCCAAAACCGGAAACTATTCCCTACGTAATGCACTAGTTTGGGCCAGAGGCTCATATGGCAGCCGCATAGGGCTCTGGTTGATGCAAATTTACTACCAATGGAATATGGTGTCATTTGGGACCCTCTGCAGATCCAGTATACCTGCAGTATTAGACTCGTCAGGTCCCAAACAGCACCCTATTTCCCATATAGTGCATTCCATAGGGTTACATAAGGGATAGGATGCAACTGGGGACAGCCAGTCACCATCCGTCGTAGTAAGCTCAGCCTTCCTTGCACTGTGTTCATACACGAACAGAGGGGGGGAGAAGGGGGGCAAGTGGGAGAAAAAGGAGGCGGGAGAGGGGATTAGGTAGTCGTAGCATCCGAGTAGAGAACGGGGGACGAGCGTGAGGAACGGAACCAGAAGTGGGGTCAGCTGAGTAGGGTGTGTGCCAATTAGCTGGCCACTTTCTTTGGGGCTGAAGTAAGTGGGGGGGGGTGGGGTAGAGAGACAGGGACCAGGGTGGCTGGGTGATTGTTGGGAGAATTGACAGGGTTGAATGACAAGACAGTGGTGTGTGTGTGTGAATGTGCTTGTATCAGCCGGCCAGTTTGCTGGCCACCAGGGAAGGTTTCCTCTGCGGTAGGTCCTGAGGCGTAGGGATATGGTCTCCGGTGATCTCTCCTCCGCCGCTCTTCTCTGACGTGGTGGCGGGAAGCTGCTTGTTCTTCACCTTGGCCTTGGCCATGTTGTAGTCCCCAGAATCAAAATACTTTTGCTGCAGAGAGACATCGGTTACACACGGTAAAACAACCTGAGGGAAGGAGACAAAAGTGAACTGTGTGGTGTGGACTCACCCCTTTGGTCAAACGTTTGCGTAGCAGGTCAGAGCCTCCGGGTTTGTGTCCCAAGTTCGGGTAGCGAGCCTTTAGCTTTGCCTCCTCCACCTTCTCTGGACTGATCACCTTGTCGTCCATTTCCTGTAACACACAATTGTTATTCTTAGTCATAAGTCAATTTAACTGTTAAGATTTTACCGTTTGAGCTACACTACAGGTTGAAAGATTCATGATAAGACTGGCCCTCTTTTCAAATATCTAAGATGGAATGCATTGACCCAGAGAGTCATACCAATCCAAATGAAAACACATTGTTTTATATTCAAACATTATAAACTGCCAATTCACAAGCTATCATAACTCTAATCAATTTCAACTTTTTAAAAATACTTCTCATCTTTTATGATACGTATTCTCTACTTTACTGTACAACTAAGAATGAGGAACAGGCCGAAGAAACGCAGGCAATTGAAGTTCAAATCTGAATGCTGACCAAAGCAAAGTAAGCATATTCTTAATCTTTCACATCTGTGTAATTACTTAAATTATTTTTCACTTTGACATTATGGACTTTGTGTTGATCAATGGCAAAACCTTCTGATAACAAAAATGACTAATCTTTTAGTTAATTTATAAGCATTTGCAGATTCTATTTTTCATTGTGACATTATAGACTTTCTGTTGATGAGTGGCTAAACTCCTGATAAAATAAATGTTTACTTCACGCCGTAAAACAAATAACACAAAAGTCCAAGGGGGTGAATACTTTTGAGAGCCCCTGTATTTAAATGAGCAATGCGATTGCAGCACAGCAATTCTGGTTTTCGTACTGCAGCTTGCTCAAGTAGTGAACACATTCCTCCCAGCACCTCCTCAACCAATCACATTTATTTTATTAAGCCCTTTACTAACAGCAACACATGCGTATACAGACACCCAGCTTAAAACCCCAAGAGCAAGCTACAACAACAAAAAATTACAGTGGCTAGGAAAAACTCCCTTGTGTACGAATGTAGAACATTTGTGAAAATGTATTTAATGTTTTAAATTTAACACAAAGAAATGTATTTGAATGTAGAAGACAAAACATTCAAATCATGCATTTATTTAGCATGCCATTAAGTGAATAGTACATTTATATTTGAACCAACATTCTTACTCTATCGATTTGATGACATTGTTTACATTCGTCATGTCTGGGCCATTGTCTTCTTTGATCGAAAATTAACGAAGTATTGAGTACTGCTAAATTACACTTAGTATTCTAAACTCAAGCGTTTAAATTTATAGGCTGGCTGTAAGAAAAAACGAGTAAACAGCTGAATATAGGCAGCAAATCTCAAAAGTACTTAATCTGTCACTCTTTTGATGAAAGTGTTTTATATAATTAAAAAATCGATATATTTTATAGAATCTTCGTGCACAACTTTCCAGTTGGTGCCATCAGGTGCTGCTGCCGAGAACGCGCACGGTTTTGACGTAAGAAATAAGTCCCCGCCCTTTGGTGAAACAGATGTAGATAGGTCAGTCAGGCCTTCAGAGACATATGCCTTTGTCAGAGGTGTATTTTTGTACCCCAAACTTTCAGTGGCGAAACGTTCGAATTGGTCCCTAGCTGTTTAGTAAAAGAAGACCTGAGAGACAAAAGACAGCCTGTTGTGAGATAGGTGTATTAAGACATTACATAAATGGAAACTAGTATAAATGGTGTGCACTGGAAATAGGGATTTAACTATAAAACCACAACAGCGGTAATCTAAAAGAAATCTTGAGCAACCTAGCGCGCCTCCAACATTTAATCCTGCAATTGTTAAACTGAAAGATATCAGCAACCTACCTACTACAAAAGCTAAAACAAACATTGGCCTTCCGTGTAACTTTTTACAGACAAGATAGAGGCCATTCAGTGTGTTAAATCGTAACCGTTGGAATGACAACAGTGGTCAAAATGAAAGCTTGTATTGCTATCACGGCCAAAAAAAGATAAACCCGAAATAACTAGCTAATGAAGTATCTAACGTGTATTGTATACTGTAATTACGTTATAATAAAACAAATCAATTAAACAACCAATAATGTACAATAGCTACTACCAGCCAAAGATTCAACAGATTCTAAGTCAGTTGTTCACATGGTATTTATAACATCATTTCAAATGATTAGCTAGTTAGCTTTGTTGGAAGCTAACTCAACGTGAACTCTCGTAGCTACAGTCGGTAGCTTATATAGCTATAAGAATTCCATAAAGCATACTGCGATAACGACTGCCATTGCCTACAAAGCGCATACAATAATATCTTGATTAGCAACTGGCGTTAATTAGACATTGGAGAATAGTGCTGTTGACAATCAAACACAGCAGATCAGTGAGCTCGAAAGTATTAGTAAGCTAGCGCGTTAGCTAAAGACCTGCATAACGTCGACGTTAACGTTACAATACAGTAGTGTATCACTGGCATTGCAGTGCAGCTTCGCGGTCTGACGTTGGTTAGCAAGCGTGGCTAACTGGGAAGATAAATAAACGTACGTTTTGGTCATTTACCACTGTCTCCTCTGTCGTTTTTGCTCCCTCAATTTCTTCCGACATTTCTCTGTAATTTATATTCGTGGGAAAGTGAAGAGATAAACACAATTTGGACTAAATCCTTGCCCTGGATGGCTGAACCTTCCCCATACGAATCCGCCAGACCGTTAGCTGCTAGCGCGCAGAAATATGGCAGCCCCATCTGACGTCATTCTGAATTAGATGTGCGCTTATCCGCTCTGCTGGACATGATTATGATATCGTTACAACATAATGTTACAACACCAGTAGAGCCCTGTGAGACATATGAGCATCAACTTCACTCGTTAATGCATCACAACACAGTTAACTTGTAGCGACTTTGGCGTACAGAGGGCTTTCACAAAATACTGCATCACGGTACTTGTCGTTTTTTGCCACACGTATAATTGTTGTCCAATGTCACGCGATTAGCTAAATTAAACATGTTCTTGGACAAAAGCAACATGTATACAATGAAGACGTGACTGATCTAAAACAGCCGAAGCTGTGACTTCGTAATCGAGAAGTACGGTCACCACCTGGGCCATTACAGGTCGGTCTGCAGCTAGCAGTAAGCCTGCCTTCAAAAAGTATATTCGTAGTTTATCGACTAGGACTTTAATCTAAACCTGAAGTATTTTTTTCTCTATTGGTCACATGCGAAATGAGCATGTGTTTGTAACCAGCTTGCTCTCATTGGTGGTACGTTAGCCATACACCACAACCCCTGGTGCCTTATTGCTCCCTTATGACACAACATTTTAAAATCGTTTACATCCCAGTCCAGATGATATGGACCTCATTTATGTCAGAGAAAACCCATAATGAAGACACACAGACAATACAGTCTTGAAGATTGCTTTATAAGATATAGATATATTTATATTTTTCCAGATCAGAATTAATGTCAAAAATACATATGATTTACAGAGTTTTGCACTAATGCAGAGCATGACAGACATCACATGAGCAGTAACTGAAATATTAATTTAAATATTAAATAACTGATAATAAACATTAACTAAAGCTAAAGGTTAGTCTCTTTCTATTGCAACACTTCCGATAGTTTTTTTTTGTAACAGTACAAAAAATAAGTATTAGAATATTACTCATTTTCATTTCCAGTCATGGTGGAAAAACACAGTGCACATATGCAATGTCATCCTGTACTCGGTCTCTGATTCTCAATTGCTTGTTCGGGTCTGTCAGTGGGTCCATGTTCACTAACGTGTATTTGATGTGAGTTTTAGCAAATCTAACATGTTTTCAACATGTTTTTTTATGTTTGTTTTTCTATTTACTTCACAGACAACACCATGTTTCCCATAGGAACAGGAGTAGTTCCCGGTCAGGTGGTGAGGGAAAGCTGTGGCCTTAGGTATCCAGGACCGAGCCCGAACTGACTTTTAAACATGAGACCACTTGGAGGCCAGCTCTCTGACAGGTCTATGTGTGTGTGTGTGTGTGTGTGTAGGACAGTGTCAGCAGTGCAAATGGATAGGGATCTGTTTGTGTCAGCAGCTATGAAAGAAGAGGGTGGTCCTAGATGTGTGTGTTTTATGGGAGCAGCGAGGGAAGAAGTTGAGGGCGGGTCTAGAGGGGTGTGGGTGTGTGTCAGCAGCGTGGGGAAAAGGCTGGGTCAGCAGGGGACTCTGTGTAGGACTTGAGTTCGTAGGCCGCTCCACTGTCCACCTCCATAGACTTCCTACTGAACAGGAGTCTGATGTCCCTGTGGAGGTACACCTTACCTGACCTAGAGGTCTGGAACCTGGGGTGGGAAGAGGGAATATTGACAATTCAATGCCTTTTCTGTTTAGTCTTCTATCCAGTCTAGACTTGTGGGTAATGTATTTGATTGACAGGCCAGTCGAGCCAGGCCAGGTGTGTTTCTTACCTCAGGTGAATAAGGTAGCGAAGGATGCGTCCTTGACTCAAGGGGAGGGCTTTCCTGCCGTGTGTGCCGCCATGCTGCGTGTGTGTGTTGTCTCGGTTGCCATAAGTGTGCGAGTGTGTGCCGTCTCGCCGAACCGGGACAGAAAAGGTCCTCTGACGGAGGAAGGTCTGGTGGCTGGAAGGCATGGCTCTCAGGTCGTACACCACCACAAACATCTTCACCACTGTTTTATTGGGGTTAAATAAGGTCTGGGAGACGGAAGATGGAAGAGAGCTTATAAAGACAAATCATATTAATGCATGTCTCCTTGTCTCCACCAGAGGTCTCACTTCTAAAAGCTGGAATGGAGCTACAGGCCCATCTTTGTTCTCTTTGTCTAAGGGTTTGATTAAAGCAACAGTGACACTTTTTTAATGTTTAATGTATGTGCATGCACAAGAACTCAGCGGGTATGATCGACCAGAGTACAAACATATCCTCACCACTTGAATGGTTCCTGATGAAGGGACACGATATCCCCGTTTACCCAGAGTATCAAGGTTGATGACTCCCTGTAACAAGAACAACAACGTTTTAATACTCATAGTTACAGTGAGAAGTCCTTGACTGGAAAGATACGGGGGAAAAAATGTGTTTCTTTCACACCTCTGACCGAAGTGGTAGACTGGCTTAGCTGGTTTATGAATGCCTAGGCCATGTTCACTAGTTGGCAGTCCTTGATAATTATATGAACGTGTAGTTTAATAAGAAATGTCTGTTCAGGAAGAGTGGAAGTGGACGATCGTCAGGCCACATCAAGTCTCCAACACACCCTTGGTGATGTTAATCAGAGGTCCTGCATAACATTTGCTTCTCCAAAGATCTGGAAGACCAGGTGTGGAACATCAACCCACCCACCTGAGCTCACCTGGAGAGGTAGGAACCTAAATGTTTGAATACAACTGGTGGCAACGCCCTGTCCATTCAGTCATTTTGCATTGATTAAGTGGGAAAGTTTCTGTCCTTTGTTGTTCATTGCGTAAGGTAAATTATGCTAATTACTGTTTGGGGGAGTGTTTTAGATGTCTGATTCAAGGATAAATAGCAATATATCTCCAAGATGCTCTTTGAGTTTGTCATCATTAAAGAAACGTTCCCGACACAATGTTCTGTAGTAGATAAGGACCTAATTACTTGTTCATACTCCAGTTGGTAGGGCTACTGATAATTACACAAATATATACGCCTAAGTGAACAAACTAGGTATGCCGAGTCCTGGATTATAAAGCAGTCTAGGTAGCCCCCAAAAACCCATGCCATTTTATTGTACAGTTTGTGTTAAACAACCTACACCTTATGGGCCCTTATGATAACTGGTACACATACGGAAGTTGGTGTCAGGTAATATCTTTTCACTAAGGTACGTTCCCTTGCAGTCATTTACCTGGCTGTACCTCGGTTACGTTCTAAGTATAACATTTCTAGCCATGTTAGGTTGGCTATATAGCGTACTGCTTAAATATAAGGAATGTGTGTGTGTGTCTACATCAGGGGTGCCCAAACATTTTCCTATGAAGGGCCAAAAATCGTACTTGACTGAGGGCCGTGGGCCGGAAGTAACGTTGCATGATACCAAACTGTATTGTATTATATGGCGTGGGGGGCGGGCCAGATCAAAGGTCTCCGTGGGCCAAGTTTGGTCTACATGTACTTTAGAAGTCTCACCATGTATGGCGAGGGTGCGTTGTCGTCGGAGACACTGTAGAAGGACACGTCGACGGGGAAGGTCATGTGACTGGGGCAGAAGGTTCCGGAGGCGCCCACCTCGGCAGTGAAGCCGTCCACCAAACCCAACGGCTCCAGGCGGTGGTTCAGCACACACTCCTGTCACACACATCCACGTGGGGGGTCGTACTACGCTTGTACACACACACACTTCACCGGTGCCAGGACAAGTTTGTGTGCATGCGTGACAGAGTGAGGTCTAGGTGGTACCTCAAAGTTGCCCAGGAGACTGAGGCTGGCAGGAGGAGCGCTGGCACTGAACAACTGCTGGGGCTCCTCTGACTCCTCCTCTCTTTTCACACAAACTCTGACGACAGAGAACACGCGGTACGGGGTTAGACATGTCAGCACACCGATTGATCGCTCAATAGATTGATTCACCGAATCAAGCGAGTTAGAGAAGGGCTAGGGAAAAATGCCTGTGGAGTAGACCCTGAGACGCCTAAAGGGTTCACCCTGAATCTGTGATTCGACACAATGAATGCCGCATATTACTCAAACGCAGTACTATTAAACCTCAGCCATTCATTCAGAAGTATCTCCCTGCTCAAACGGACTGAGCTCTAATCCCCACAGTGAATGAGTAGCTCAAAGCAGAGCAGGGCAGGGCACAGCCCATGACTGTAGAGCTGCCATTTTGAGTTCACTGTCAGGCCAGTTGCGGCACTAAAAGCATTATATCCACCAAACAGCAGGTGGCAGTGTGAGAGGACAGGCCCACAGTAGAGAACAGGCTACTCCACTTTAATAACAACCTAAGATCACCCACCGACCCTTCCTCTGAAATATTTTAGGGCCTCAACTTAAGCCAAATAATAAATAAAAAAACCACACTGGAGGAATGAGAAAATAGTTGTTCTGTAACTGTTTAGTAGTACCTCTTCCCTGCAGTCCAGGGCAGTCCTTTACAGCTGCTCAGAGAAGAGTCCAAGTCAAAGTATCCCGTCTGATTTCGCCTCTGAGGAACCTGGATGATATTACACACAAATGTAATTATACAACACAACTATACTGACAAAATGGACCCCAGACATTGCAAAATGCTAACACGTAAGTCTATAACAAGCAGCACAAAAAACAATCTAATCTAACACTTTCATGAACAAAATGGCAATATGCTCTCAGTCCACAGGAGTTCAGGCTTGTGTCTGACTGTGAGAGGGTCTCTTACAGGGCTGGAGAGAAGGGGTAAGCCAGTACAGGGGTGGAAGGCCTTTGTGAGGGTGGAGTCCAGAGAGTGACGGTTGTGATTCCTCCAACTGTTACAAGGTCGCAGGGGTGATTGAGAACGCTACAAGAAAGTAATATCCATTATTACAGCTAATTTCTCAACAGGTAGATACCAATGCAAAACAATGGTACATGCCAAAGATCCTTTCTCAAAACCATATCTCGTTTCCCACAGCTATTTAAACATTTTCAGAGGCAGTTATTTAGGCCTGTTCTATTGAATTTGTTTTGCATGACATTCAGGATTGTCTGGAGTGTGTGGTGATTATCTATTGGGCTCCGTCACTTACCAGGACAGTGTTGGTCTCCGGGCAAAGGGATTTAGTAGCAGAGCGGTGGGGGCTAGAAAACTCAGACCCTGGAGGTGCCGTGTTTTCATCCTGGAGAGCAGAGGGCTGGGGAGATTGACATTGGTTCTGGGGAGACTGAGACCGAAGACGGGTCTGGTTCTGGGGGGACTGAGACCGAGGCTGGGTCTGGTTCTGGGAGGACTGAGTACGAAGATGGGTATTGTTCTGGGTGGACTGAGACCGAGGCTCGGCCTGGTTCTGGGAGGACTGCGACCGAGGCTGGGCCTGGTTCTGGGGGGACTGAGACCGATGATGGGTCTGGTTCTGGGGGGACTGAGACCGATGATGGGTCTGGTTCTGGGGGGACTGAGACCGATGATGGGTCTGGTTCTGGGGGGACTGAGAACGAAGCTGGTTCTGGGAGGACGAAAATTGAGGCTGGGTTTGGTTTTGGGGGGACTGAGACCGAGCCTGGGGGGAATGAGATTGGGGTCTGATGTGGTTCTGGATCAGAGCAGTAGTATGCGTGTGCTTAGTGGTCAGAGTCTGGGCTGTGGTCTGGGTCAGGGTGGTGGTCTGGGTCACAGTCAGAGTCCTGATGGTCCGGATGATGTTATCTTTAGGGGAAGAGGGTCTGGGCGATTTGGGGAGGGTTGGGTGGAAACACTTTGAGGTCCTGGCTCTGGGGCTATTGGGGCTGAGTAGTGGGCAGCTCTGTGACTTTGGCTGAAGCTGGGGTTGAAGTTGAGGGGTGACGTGGGCAGAGGCCTGGGGTAGAAGTTGTGGGGTGACGTGGGCAGAGGCCTGGGGTAGAAGTTGAGGGGTGACGTGGGCAGAGGCCTGGGGTAGAGGTTGTGGGGTGACGTGGGCAGAGGCCTGGGGTAGAGGTTGTGGGGTGACACGGGCAGAGGCCTGGGGTAGAGGTTGTGGGGTGACACGGGCAGAGGCCTGGGGTAGAGGCCGGGTTTTGGGGCTGACTTGTATGTCTTTCTGGGTCCTGATCTGACAGTATGTCCCTGAAGGAGCAGCAGCTCTGTCTGTGCAAACAGGCGTACGGGTGAGTAAGTCATGGCTGGGTGTGTAGCCGTTGCTGTGACCATTACTATAGCAGTAGCCGGCTCTGTGTGGAGTGTGGGTGTCTACACGGGCGGTGTCTGTGTTGTGTGTATGCAGAGTGTGGGTGTCTACACGGGCGGTGTCTGTGTTGTGTGTATGCAGAGTGTGGGTGTCTACACGGGCGGTGTCTGTATGTAGAGTGTGCTGAGGGCTGTGTGTTGGGGACAGAGAGGGGACAGACAGTCTGTCCTGAATCAGTCTGGTAATGTCCTGAACAGCCTGGGAAAAGAGACTTCCATCTCTCTCTCGCTGTCTTTCTCCATCTCTCTGCGTGTCCAAGCCTCTCAGAGTCCCCCTGACTCTCTCTCTCACATGGCTCCTTTCTCTCTTCGTCTCCAGGTCTCGGTCTTCTGTGAGTCTCAGTCTGCGGCAGGCGGCCGGTTTTGGGGACAGTGTCTCCCCGATGTTGGCTGCTACACTGCTAAGGGGTGTGTCAAAAGGGGAGGGCCGGGCATGCTCAGCGGGCGGCGCCCCCTCTGGCTCTTTGGTCTTGGCGAGCACGGCGTTGTCAAGGTAACCGCCCCAAAGAGGGGTCTTGGTGGGAGTGTCTGGGGTGAAGAGGGCGGGAGGGAGGTGGGGTGCGGTCGGGTCACAGAAATTGAGGCGCTGAGCGATGCGGGCAATCACTTCCTGTCTCTCCTGGAGCAGGGAGCCAATCAGAGGGTTTGTCTCAGAAGAAGAGGGTCTAGGGGAGGGGCATCGAGGGGGGGCGGCCAATGAGTACGTCTTAAAGGCCCTGAGGGCTTCGGAACCATGGCCCTTGGAGCTCTCAGCCCCATGGACAGCTGTCCCATAATCGTCTGCGGTGTTTGCGATCTCATCGGAGGGGTCGGAGGTGAGGGCGTACAGCCACCTGACAGCCTTTTCCCCAGGGGGGAGGGGGGAGCGGGGCGAGGGCCTGGGGGAGACGGGGGGGTGGTAGGGGGATGAAGACGATGTTGATGTTTCACCCTTACTGAGCTTGGGGAGATCTGACCCATTCTGGCTAGAAAAACCCTGGCTGATTGGAGGGCCCTGGCTGATTGGAGGGCCCTGGCTGATTGGAGGGCCCTGGCTGATTGGAGGGCCCTGGCTGATTGGAGGGCCCTGGCTGATTGGAGGGCCCTGGCTGTCTCTCTTACTAGGCAGGGACAGGCAGGGTAGACTGGGGAAGGGCAGGCCAGAGTCATGGCCATCTTTAGAGCCGTGGCTCTTCACGTACAAGGGATGGTTAGGGTTCAGACCCGGCCTAAATCTGGGGGTCTTGCTGTAGAGTGGGGACAGCGGGAGGCCGGTGTGTATGCTACAGGCCAGGCTGGGGTAGGAGGGCTGACGTGGGAGGGACTGCACCCTGAGCTTCAGGGCAACACTCTGGGACACGTTGGGGACGGGGAACAGGTGCTCCGCCGGGGGCTGGGAGAACTGACACACGCACTCCTCGTCTGCCGCACTGATCCTGTGGACGAGACGCACACCGTTTAAGACTCGGTAAAAACCATCTGATGTTTATTCATGCCAGTTATTTCGGTAAAAGTGAAGACAGTCGGGATTTAGTTAGACGTCCTCAGGTCACGATCAACCCATTGAGATGACCCCCCCCCCCAAACAACACGATCTCACCGTGTCTCAATCACAGACCCAATCAACGCCAGGTTTCGGTTATTTGGGGAGAGATGCCCTCTCTTTTCATTTGTTTAGTAAGGCTACAAGTCGTTCGTCAACCAAATTGTCTTCTACACCGATTTACGGGTTTGCGAGGTGAAAGCTTCCTCTGGATGACCATGTAACTGGAGGTGCGTGTTTGATACCTGTAAAGGATGTTTCGGGGCACAATGCCGTGAGAAGCGCTGAGCCAGGCACTGAGCTGGGAGAAGAAGACGTAGGAACGAACAGCTAACAGCAGAGTCTTCTCCTCTATAAACTTGTCACCTGACCTGGGGGAAGGGAAGGGCGTCTCATGTTTATAAAGCCTCATATTGCATCATGTGGGGATTCTTTAAAATATAGAAATGCTCTGCTTGCGGCGGAAATCATGTTTCTGCCACTTGTGTCTCTAGTTCAACCGTGTGTGTGTGTGTGTGTGTACGTACTGTCTTGGTACAGGCTGCAGTGTCCATCTCTCCAGTAGCAGAGCATCTTGTTTGATTGCCGGGTCACTGATGGGGTCACTAGGGGGAGTCTCGTCTCCATAGCAACAGTCTGGCAGCAGCATCACCTCCACCATGATGGGAATACTGTTCCTCCACAACACACACACCTCCGAGCGCACACGCCGTGCCTGCACACACTAAGACACACACAAAAAGTGGGTTCAGAGTGTGTGTGTGTTTTATCTGGGGGAAGTTTGTTCCCTGGAAGCGTGTGTTATCGTCCGTGGTACCGGGTGTTACCTGGGGCAGTTTGTCACTACACTCATGCCTGTGTAGTGGGGGCGTGCCAGACTGTGCGGGGGGGCAGTGTAGCCCCTCTGTCCGACCCTTCACAGAACATTCTGGGGTCCGGCCCTCGGTGATCAACAGGGTCAGGAACACCAGAAAGTCCTCTGCATCGTACTCAAAGAACTCCTCCACCGCCACATCTGGAGAACAGAAAGATTCGGGTCAGGCCCGTTCTGGCCCACAGAACATTCAATTCCATGGAGAACCAAGAACAGGGGTTTCGGAGATGAAAGTGTGGAAAGGGACCAAGCATCAAGGCCAGGGTCTAGGTATTGGCAAACTCCTGAAACTAAACCCAAAGCTCTTTCTTAAAGGCGGAACAATAAACTCAACACAGCGTATTCCCCATAACACTGTATTAATAATATAATACCAAAAATCTATATTTTATTAACACTAAATGTTACATTTTGGCATTGGCAGGTAGAATGTTTATTCCACCAGCCAGCTGGTGAGGGGTCACTGGGCTCTATACAGTGTTTCAGTCATTACTTTGGTCTAGTATGTGCTTATGTTTGTAGTGATTTATACCACAAGAACAATAGGGCATAGATTTTGTTCTATATATTTTTTATGTGTGGTGTTAAAGCTGTACTATTTGAACAACAGCAATGGCATAACAAATGTGCACTGTACTGTAGCCAGAATGTAGTGTTGAAAGATTCATTACCAGTGCAGCTATTTTTATCCAATAACCACCTGAAATGTGTGTCTGTGGTAGTTATTTTCTATTGTTCACATGCATGTTGGGTTTACACTGCCAGTTTGATGTTGGGTTTACACTGCCAGTTTAATGTTGGGTTTACACTGCCAGTTTGATGTTGGGTTTACACTGCCAGTTTGATGTTGGGTTTACACTGCCATGAATAATAAAAACTATAATAATATTGTATTGAGACCAAAGCATCTGGATAATATTGTATCGTGACCAAAGCATCAGGATAATATTGTATCGTGACCAAAGCATCAGGATAATATTTTATCATGACCAAAGCATCAGGATAGTATTGTATGTAGGCTCAAACAAAAGGTTTATGGAGGAACAGGACTACTACGTGGCCGACAAGATTCTGTAAAAAACAGGAGTGAAATCAAAATGGCCGACAAATTGCCAAGATGGAACAACAGTTTTAATGGTTTTACTGGCATTAATACTTGGCAGCATTGTAACTGAATATTGAACTTTATGAACATATTAGGGATGAGACAAATGGTCACATTTCTTTCACGTTTAAATGGGCTTTTTGTTTTTAATAGTTATTACAATCCGTTTTTTAAAACATGAAAAAACATTAATTGGCACTTGTAGCTTGTTACTGTCTAATCACAAAGTCATCATATCGGCACTAAACGGCATTCAGGCTGAACCTTGGTGTGGCAGTTAAGGAGATATCTGGCTACTCAACTTAAGATGGAATTAAATTAACCTAATTAAAAGTTAAAACGCGGAGATGTCACAGCACCAAACGGGCAGGCCATTTAGGTAGTTCAAGGGTTGCAAAAGCACAGTTAGAAGGTGGACGAGAACAACATGCTCTCGCCTTTGTCAATAAATCACTTCTAAATAAACTACCTTCTTATTTATCAACATTAGAAATATCACTCACAAACTAGATCAAGCATGGATTACACTTGACGCCCCTGCAATCTCCACAGAAATGGGTATGACTGTATTTTCCCGTTACGCTCCTTGCTTATGGAACAGTCTGCGGACCAAACTGGGGACTCCTGTCCCCCTTGTATATTTTAAACATTTATTTGAAGATTTTTGTTTCTGTGTTGCTCGTAACTGCTTTGGGTAATGCAAGTTCTTGTGCTAACAGGGGAATAACCTCTGTGGAAATGTAACAATCTGCTGCTGTCTTTCTGTTTACTCAGATCGTTTCGTATTAACAGATTTTGATTTCTGTGTTTTACCCAAATATATTATTTTTTAGCATAACCGATTGTTATAAAAATGTTTCCTAACCAAAATGGGTTTTTATTATTGTGTTTAATATTGTGCCTCTCTCATTTTTACAGATTTAGGTTCTAGTGTTTTCTGTGTACTGACAGAAGTACAGAACTTAAAAGCAGCTGCAGGTTTTGATGTGTTGAGGGGCCTTGGGTTTAGTTTCATGGTCGGTAGGTCCCTTGGTTAGGGTATCTGATGTACGTAATCCTCCAGAGTGGCACGTCAGGCAAAATCTGATTGTACCAGACTGGTTGTAAAGCACAAGAGTAATACATGATTTGTACTTACATGGGGTGCTATATGTATTTGATAAATGCATGTATACTCCGAAAACACGTGCACTGCAACAGAAAAGTCCTTGCCAGGCCAAATACCTACCGAGATACATAAGGCCACTGAGGGCATAACATCGATATTTAAAGCAATGTATTTTGTCTAGTGTTTATCATCAGTGCCTTGTTTTGTCTGCACACTGTGTTTTTTCTTTATCCCTGAACCTAAACTGTATGTGTTAACATCCTGAATACCAAGAAATGAATGAGTTTACCAGGCCAGGACTGGTGTGACTCTCTCCTTCTCCTTTGATAATTTACAAGTGGCCATCCTCCATTGCAGAGGATGTAAACGAATCCATGCCGCTTTCCCCCATTTGGTTACAGTAGTGTTGCAATGGCGATGTATATACTTTTTATGATTACTAGGAGTTGATAGTTGTAGTTTTGTGAAAAAATAAGGTATAATAATTGTTCTATTATTTGAAGGGGAAAAAAGTGATTTCATTTATTACCTGATCTCACTGTTTATAATCACACGTATCGTATCACACGAGTGATTTTATAACTTTGGTGGGACCGAACCGTAAAAATATTCATAGGAATCAGAAAGAAAACTGTAAAATTAACCACATTTAGGCTATTACCACCTGAAAGTACATTTCACACCATGTGGAGATTTAAGAATTAAGTATGATGTTTGGTCAATGTCAACCCTTATATACTGTAAATTAATGTAATCAAACCACTGCATTACAGCAAAAATTTTACAAACTACAGCCACCAATTTCTGTACAATGCAATGCTACCAGCTTATACAAATGGGAAGAAACATTTAGGAGTCATATGTTCTAACCCTAAAAAAGCGTCTAAAAGTCTAAAATAGGACCACTTTCCTGGCAGCAGGTTTTTTTTAATTAGCAACCTAACCACGACAGGAAGGGAAAAAATAGACTTTTCCCAGTCCTGAGGGTCATTTTTTATCTCCCAGTCAGTTGAACACAGGAGTCTAGTCAAAGAAACACACAGAGCAAAATAACAACGTCGTGCTGTATTCTTGGGTCTGTGTAATGATAGGGTGGAGCAACAGGAACAGAAACTTGACAGTCAACGGTATGTCCTCCTACAGCTCAGTCTAACAAAGAGACCCTCTGAGTGAGCTCTGGGACACGGTAGTGTAGGTTGTCTGTGTGTGTGTGTGTGTGTGTGTTAGACAGCCACGCTCATTCTTCCAGGGAACTCCTCCCACATGCTCAGTGCTGCACGTGGAGGCAGAGAGCAATCAACACAAAGCACAGAGCACATGGATCAGGGGAGGGAACTGTGGCCAGATGTAGGCGGGGACAGGGAGAACGGCCAGCTCTGACTGGCTGTGAAAGCGGAGAAGGGGGGGAGAGAGAACTTCCAGCTCTGACTGGCTGTGGGAGTGGAGAAAGGGGGAAGGGAGAGGAACAGCACACAGGCCTTCCTATGCAGTGCTCTCCTCTGCTAACCCTCCTCTCCCTCCAGTGAAATGGGCTCAAGGTAACAGTCAGCCAGAAGGAGATCCTTCAGTCCAGTGGGACAGGCCAGGGAAACACGGGACACTGCTTAGTGCTTGTTCCAGCTTGTTGTCTTGCGTGTGTGTGTGTATGAAGTGGTGTATTCAAAGCGTGTATTATGTAAGAAGTGAGGTTTAAAAAGAGCGGTGCACAGGTCGTATTATTAGAACTAATGTTGCTGCGGTCCCTGAGATGAGAAGAACCCACTTAGCCTGGCATACACAACACACAGCATTCATTTTCACCCCCCCCCCCCCCTGGCCCTATACGCTGGGCCCGGGCATGGCCCAAAAACGCTGGGCCCGGGCCTGGCCCTAAACGCTGGGCCTGGCCCTAAACGCTGGGCCTGGCCCTAAACGCTGTGCCTGGCCCTGGCCCTAAACGCTGGGCCCGGGCCTGGCCCTAAACGCTAGGCCTGGCCCTAAACGGTGGCCCTGGCCCTAAACGCTGGGCCCGGGCCTGGCCCTAAACGCTAGGCCTGGCCCTAAACGGTGGGCCTGGCCCTAAACGCTGTGCCTGGCCCTGGCCCTAAACGCTGGGCCCGGGCCTGGCCCTAAACGCTGTGCCTGGCCCTAAACGCTGGGCCTGGCCCTAAACGCTGTGCCTGGCCCTGGCCCTAAACGCTGGGCCCGGGCCTGGCCCTAAACGCTAGGCCTGGCCCTAAACGGTGGGCCTGGCCCTAAACGCTGGGCCTGGCCCAAAACGGCTGGCCCTAAACGCCGGGCCCTAAACGTGCCTTTGTACCAAAGTGGGAGAGGACAGTATTTTTAACATCTTTACCACAGCACACACACATTACCCATAATTCAAACACAAACAGCAACAGCAAACACACTTAAACACACACAGTCCCAACACTCCTCCTCTGCTTGTAGTGTACATCTATTTTGCATTGGGGACAAAGGGTTGCCCTGGCAACACACCGATCATGTTAATGTTCCATCACAGAGACTGTCGGTGTGCTGGAATGAACTGGTGAATGGTGTGTGAGTTTATTTATCCAGAATTTCCAGTGGCACTGTTGCATGTGCGTGCAAAAGGCAAAATAACTGCAGCTACCTCTTCTGTTGCCTTCTCCAGCTAATGCTTCTCATGTTTATTATTTGTACTGCTGACTCACTCCAACTGAGTAAACCTAGCTTCTTATAATGTAGGCTGTGTATTAAATGTACACTGCTCTGTACATGTGTGTCTGCTAAATGACAGAACTGTAAGACAACGGTCTTGTCTGTTCTTACACAGACCCTTTGTTCTCCATGAGGCACAATCTATGCGTCAGTGGCTGAAACAGACAAACTCTCTACAGGAGCTCTTGAACTGAATTTGCAAGAACAAATATAAAGCATGGCAAGCAAATAGAAATGCAAATAGAAAAGTGTCATTAGCGACCAAAGAGGGAATGCAGTTTTAAGTTAAGCAAAGTCCAACTTCACTTCGTCTTTAAACCTTTATCTCACAGCTTGTTCTCTCTCCCTCTCTCTCCAAACCCCCCACCCCCACCACCTTGCTATTTACACAAAGGGGAAGATTCCCAACCCTCATAGCAACAAACCCCTGCCTTCTGATTGGCTTAGAGGACTGGGTACAGTTTTTCCCTTCGGTGAACTCAGCTGCCATTGTCTGGATCGAACACAAACACGGCCCAACAGAAACACAAACCTGCCCTTTCACACGCATCTCAAATCCTCACTACTGGCTAACAGAAGGGCATTTACATACAAACACACACAGGCTTTATTAAGGCTCTTATTGACCATCCTCTACCTGAAAACACAACCCCTGGTGAATAGCCTTCAGCGTGGCTAGCCAAAAGCTTTTGATCCTGTAGGAGTGGCGGAAGCTCTGAAGGCGTGAGTGATACATTACAGGTGACCCTGCTCATGTCTGGACCAGCCCCGGATCGGGGGTGGGCGGGGGGGTATATAGCCTGGCCTGGGCCACAGTGCCTGGGACCTCTGCAGCAGAAGCCCACTTTGTCCAACTAATACCCGTTACGTAACTGGCAGCCTGACCGGCCCAGCGCAGGCTGCTAATCTTCCCCGTGCCCCCTGTGACCTCCAGCTCACTACGTTGCAGCGGAGACACTGCTATTCTATAGACACACCACTGTGCGGTAGTGGTCCGCCCTTCCCCCAAGCCGGGCTCTGTGGAGTTTAGAGTCCCCGTCACCTTTTAACAGACGGCAAGTGACACTCGTGTGTTGCATACTCAGCAAATCCCGAGTGTGCCCACAAACACACGCCTCTGACCCAAAGCTCTCGGGATTTCCGACAGCCAGGACGAATTGACGCAACAACTCCAAGAAACTCCAACGGCCATGGAAAGTGTGTCACACGGTGTGAATAAACCGGAGCTGGCCAGCCAGTACCTTTGGCCTAATATATCACTGAATGACTTGGACCTAGCCACACCAGGGGTGTTTCTACAGATATAGATAGATGTCAGATGACTCCTGCATCCATCCATTTAGTAGCCGACTGGCCACCCTGTTGTGGAGTCAAGAACAATGAGCTGGGCAGCACTGGAGGCGACACAGCCCACGTACACACAACAACACACTGATATCCCTGTATGGTCCACAATGTGTTCAATAGACCTCCAACCAACGGTGTTCAGCTGTTTCAGAGGCCTTCAAACTAGGTACAGACTGAGCAATCATAAGGGTGGGATTATGTTGGCCTTGTTACAAAAATAAAGCTACAGAACAACCAGGCAGTCAGCTGACCGTACCCACGTGGGAGTTTCCCTCAGATATAGCATCGGCATGCGAGCAAGGATGTGGTTGGCCAGCCGTGTTTAGAACCGTAAAGCTATTGGCTGACTTCTGGAGAGCTTGTTGGTATTGGCCGAGAGGACCTGTCCCCACGAGAAGAACCTATTCAGCTCCCCTTGAGATACATTGCATGTATTGTTGTTAGCTAACAACAACGAGGCCTCAAAATATCTCAATGTATTAACGGTGGAGGATTGAGGAACTGCAATTGGATGTAGATGTGTGTTTTTAATAAATACACACACAATTGTTTATTGCTATACATTGCAAACCAGACCAGTATTTTTCCTTCAAGAGGACGTAACCATTACCCACCTAAGACTTCCAGCAACTGCACCAAGCTAACCATATGTTACTTTCAACTTCCTTCACACTGAGTAATTACCATATCCCTGAATGCAAATTAGCAGTCAGCGTAGAAATGATACAAAATGCTTCAATATTTGATTTCCAGTGATATCCAAGCAATATCGGCTTGAATAGCAATATTTTGGCTGGTCATTTCCTTCAGCAATAAGGGAGTGAGGGGAAAGGCACCCAAAGTACTGATGAAAGGCAGCCAATATCAGGAGCATCATATTTGGTCGAGGGCAGGCTGAGTGAGAGTTGTGCCGTCATCTAATCCGTCGTCCTGCCAAGAGGAAACAAATCAGGCCAGATGGTTCCTACTGTTCCTGTTGAGCTACCGGTTTGCTGAGAGCCACCATAGGGGATGGGCCACACTGGAGATGATGACGTCACCAAGACAAGTTTGTGCGATGCTTCGCTGCCGATGAACTCACTACTACTATCATTTGCATTTGAATGTTGCCTCTGTATTTCACACCTGTTGTTGTCAAAAACCCCCAAAGTCATTCCAAAGCAGGGAATTCTGCTGGCACAGCTCTATTGGTTGGTTTTGATGTGACTGAATCATTGAAATTTCGTCTTGTGTTTTCGCTTTGTGTATCTGCAATTAATCAATTTGAGTACATTGACAGAAACCAAAGTCTAGTACTTTCTCTTGTACAGTGGACCAAGGGGAAAGTTACAAATATAAATTACAATCCGAAAAGGTTTGAGTCCCCGGCAATACGCGTTTATATATAGTTTTTATTTATACATGTAGCTCCATAACTGTTGTGGTTAATTTTCAGCACTAAAGTAAATCCTGAACAAATGTATTTGTGCTCCTACATGTATTTTTATTCACCTAAATGTTTAAGTTCAGTAGCACGTGCTACTTGAAGAAAATATAATCATAGAGCCTGGAATAAGACAGGAATGTTGAATAGCCTGTCTAGATGAGATACATAGTTAGTATAATGAACACGCCAAGTAGCCTACATTGGCTAATACCATATTTGGGCATGAAATTCCATGGGTAGGACATGATTCGCTACGGTTTATGAATAGGTAATTGGCAGCTTGAGATATAGTTAATTGTTATGCACCATGATGCAACTAATTCTCAGGTTTAAACTGCTGCTTCATTGCACAAATGTGATAAACAGTTGAAGGTCTTATGAGAAAAGAGAGCGTATTCCTGTATAATTGGTTAATTGTATAAGCAGGTTAAAAGAAAACTAAAATATAAACCTGTTGAATATTAGGCACCTCATTTGAAAATTAATCACTTGCTGGACTGGAACTAAAGTCTAGTAAACTATTTAGTCAAGTAACATACTGCACCTTTAATATTTTATGGTTTATTATGGAGCATGGAGAGGCTTGTTCAGACATAAAAACTGTCAATATAACATATCCATATTTTCCGAACGCAACATATGTCCCACTACATCACCCAGTGACAACTGCTGGGTGTGACGTACTTTCTGTGAGAACAAATCCCCTTTTGTACCACTCGGTCAGTCTGTGAATAACAACACACCTGTCGTTGTAACTGCCCGTCATTCTAATTAGTGAGTAACAACACCAGCCCAACCGTACCAGCCTATGCGTAGTGTGTGTGAATAACAAAACACCTGTTGTAGGTTAATCTGTCAAAAGTAAATGAGGGGGAATGGAAAAATGTTCCATGACAAAGCCAGAGTGATTATCCGGTGATTATCTTTTCTAGCATACCAAGCCACTCTTCTCCGCTGAATATACTGGGCTTGAGGGGGAGGGGCTACAGGAGTAAGTATCTGGCTTTGTGGGGTGTGGACATCCCTAGAGATGACTTGATAAAACTCTAACCGGAAACACCTCCAAGCTTACAACAAACATATGGCCAGGAATTACTAGGGACCTTAAAATATGTAGGGAACATGAATCTTAGGTGACTTGGGATTGGAGACGGTCACAATTAGGCATTGCCATACGCCATTAAAATTTTAATATTCAAAGAATGCAACTTACCACACAGTACATACCCAAAAGGAACATTGCCGTTTGACAATGTATACTATATCCCACCCATCACTAAATAAAGCGGAATCAAATTCAAATGTAAAAAGGTATTGACCGGGCATGTATTCCACTCCTCCCTTGTTAAGTTGTTTCCTCCACAGAACCATGACTCACAGGAAACTCATGTGTATACTATATGGCCCCCACATAATACGTCCCACTGTGTGTTAACAGACCTTAAGGTACAGGCTACCGGCTGGTGTTAATCCATCTCTCCACCAGTGCAAAGGACCTAATGCTACTTGATTGCCAAAACCCGATTCCCGCCCTGGTTGAGGATGATGCGTGGCTCAACCTTGGGACCTCTTCTATGCTAGTATACGCGAGTGTCCTCCCTAAAGCTAACTTATGGTCGCGGGATGTGAAAAGCTAGTAATCTAGTGCTGCAAGCGGGGACACCTCAGGGTGACGAGTCAGTTCACCAGCACAGGCATTGTCTACATGTTGAACAACAAGTTAGTCAAAGTCCGGTATTTGTCAAGTCATTCTGAACAATGAAAACCTTAAGACATATGGCACGCAACATCTAGGTATTAATTACGAAAATAAAGAGCAGAAATAACAGAAAAATACAAAGTATTTATAAATATGGTGACAAGAAGCACTTTTAAATAATGTAGAAATGGACAGTATGAATAGAATATTAAATATTTTAAGGTGTTGTAGTGCCTACATTAAAATGGGCTAATGTACATGAATCTACCTAGACAGTGAGCATATAAAGTGTTCATGTGATCAATAAATCAGTGTTGCTGATTGAGGAGCCTTATGGTCTGTGGGGTGAAAACAGTTTGTGTCTTGAAGTGACCTGATGCTCCGATAACATCTACCAGACAGCAGCAGTGTGAACAGACCACAGCCTGGGTGACTGTAGTCTTACGACACAGAATGAACATTTCACCCCTGCGGCTCCTTTCGACCATCTCGTGTTTCTTTTTTTATGTATGGTCGGAATCATTCACACAAGTCAAGCATTTCTTTCGCTATGGAACCGAGAACCCTTGAATTGAACATTCATGTGTTTCTTCAAATGCACGAGCTGTGAGTTTCTAATTCAAGACAATGTCAGCCTACAGCGCTAAAGCCTATAGAAACAACCACCCACCCTCCCGTACAACACAGAGGCTAGAATGTCCAGCGGACAGAAGAGAGGGGTTGTGGGAGGTGGGAGGGCAGTTTGTTTGTCGTTTCCACCAGAGGAACTGTATCCCATAATAACAATAGAAGGGAGCCCGTCACATGGAAAGTGCTCCAGATCAGCTTAAATTGCAATGAGACGTTCTTCTTCTTACCAACCAGTGCAACAGACAGACATGGGCACACACATTCTAGGAGGGGGAGGAACAGTTGAATATTGCTATACAACAGTAGCGTCAAACTATTCTAATTCGTGATCCAGCTGGCGTGGTCCACCGTCTGCGTTGTGCTGTACAGTATGTGTGCACTTCTGTGTGCGCGGGCGTGAGTATTATTCTATACACAAGGTGCCAAAAGAAGATCCTAAAAATAGTGGAGGACTCCAGCCACCCGGCACAACGCTCGTAACAGCGCATATGGTGCAGAACAGAACGACGCAATTAGACTATTGAATAGCTGATAAAATGGACAACTGTTTCACTCTGTTACCAATATCGATTCAGAAATAAGCGTGTCGATGACCGTAAGGCCCTGCGGTGTGTCCACCACATCCACACCCCCGCAGTCCACGTGTCTCCTCGGGGCCATGAATCGCACCTTGTAGTTTAAGAGAGTCAGAGTGCACTGAGAAAGGCAGGGGGGCTACATGCAGGCCTGGCTGTGGTGGACATCCTCCAACCCCCGGGGAGTCCGGTTACAGTGTCAGTAGACTGTTGGGAGTACGGTGCGTGTGGAGGACAATGACGGAGTGAGAACTTGATGTCAACATTTTTAAATGAATTCTGTTGGTTGTTTGGGTCTCGCGCCAATCCTGTGGGACTTGTACTAGTAACGGGGAGCTGTTTTGGTGGGCGCCGAAACCTTTGTGAGACGAAGGCTTGCTGCCAAGGGGATCGGACGTTATTTACCACAACCTTGGAGAAATCGGGATTCATTTGAACCCGGCCTGCTCGGGGTTTCGAGCTAGGAAACGTCTGCATACCTGCCCAACGCTTTGCTGTGTGACCACATCCACCCCTGTGCAGTGGGGAAAAGCCCTGCCCATTGTCTGCATAGTGACAACAGATCTTAGTGCCGTAGATTAAGCACTACATGATTACTAGCGAAAACAAACTCAGCCCTACAGTCTACCGATTGACTGTAATGTGATAAGGCCAAACCATCCCAGCACGCTGCTCAGAGCTAGAGAGCAGCACCTCTGTTGTTGTTGTTGTCCATACCAAAATCAGAACCAACCTCAGATTAAGGACACACATGTGGTAGGGAAAAAAACCCACAAACATATCAGAGTCTGTCCTCGCAGACAGGGCACATAGAGTACAGTCCGTGTATTATTAATAGAAAAGGCATCACAGACTACTTCGGCTGCGGTTGCATAAGCCCGATATGAAAACAAACACAGCTGGCTGCACGGCATGGCTTCTCACTGATCGTGATTTACCTAAACACACGGACGGTGCAGAAGGCAGAGAGAACATACGGCCGGTCTGGGTCCCTGATCGTCCTGGTGATGATTCAGTGTCACTGTGGATGTGTCCGGTACGAACAAAGAGCTTTTAGCATTGCAGCATCCACATCGGCATAACGCAGTGTTCTGGCACACAAAGGGAGCTGGAACAGTTTAAAGGCAAATCAGGCAGTCAGCTGTTCAACCGTGTCACAGAACTGGGGCTTTTTTGATTCACCAAAACATGCTCTTGGACAAATAGGACAGTGTTGTAACAGCTGAATCGAAGCTGAAGAAAATTGCAGTCAGGTTGTTTACCTGTGTATTGTGTAATATGTCAGAATGTCCTAACTTCCGTGGCCTTACTGACCTTCCTGCCTGGCAGACTGGGTCAAGTCAACTTTGTTATTGACACGGGCAGACAGCAAGCAAGTAAAACAGCTGTTACATCATTTTCCGTCTATGCCCCCAATTTCTTAAGGGACTGCCTAGCCAGCTAAATTCTGCTGGTCCAACAACACACAAGCCAACGAGGATAATTTCTATGATCGTTATTAGCACTGCGACGATGGACACTGTAGAACCACTCAGACGCACACCATTGACATTATAGCTGGCTACTACTGTTACTTGACAAAGAATACAACTGTGTATATCAGCTTACCTCGATCTGGTTTCATGTTAGCCAGTGTCATCTGGATGTCTCAGGAATCAGGCTGCTTCTTCTGTCTCTCTTTGCGTCTTCTGTCTGAAGAATCCCTTCTACACAGCCTTGACAGCAACAATAGCTAAATGTACTGCAGTGTCTGATTCAAATCGCATGAAGGATTGCTGACTGTATTAAGCAACAATACCAGCTAGGTAGCCTGTAATGCTGCCAATTACCCCTATCTAACAAAGCAATGCTTTGTTAGCAAGTTTCTACTGTACAGGTCCATCGAGTCGCGCTGTTAACTGGCCAACAAACAGCTCAGCTAGCTATACCTGACAGTAAACCATTAGATTAGCTCCGAGCCACTGTTTTGCCAACCAACTCGTCAACAAGACATCAAGCTGACTATCTAACGTTAGCTGACTTGCTACCCCCCAAAAAAAGAAACGTCTCAAATTCCACCACCGGAGTCGTAGCAGAATCGTTAATACTGTTACGAAGCATCGCTCTTTCTCCTAAAACTTAATGCGGTAAAATGACTTCACCTTGCTTGTTAGTTAGTTACATAGCTAAGATGACCATACAAACCAACACAGGAATCTGATCTGGTCCAACGAACAGGTAGCTAGGAGTGATCGTCCTCTGCTAACGACGCGCTCGAGTCTCTATCGAGGACAAACCTCGTTCAACGGATCCTTATCAAAAATAGCCAACGTTAGCTAAACATTATGTTGTCAAGAAGCACCGACTCCACTTGTCGTCTTGAAACATATCGAGGAAAGGTAAACCATGTTCTTTGTCAGTGTCGTAAGTGTAAGCCAGTTAGCAAGTTATGTTTCAAAGTTTGTCGGAAAGCGAGCGGACCATAAATTTCTTAACTCGTCACAGTGGCTACATAACTTCGTCCCCTACTCTACCAGTACTGTAGCTAGCTACTGTAACTTGTCTCCTCCAAAACATTAACGGTTCGCTGACTAGCTGCAGTGAATTCGTCCAACTCCATAATAACATACGTGCATACACCTAGCAGCGAAAATAAACGTTTTTCTAGCTGTGTTCTCTATTACCAGGTTTGTGCATCTTTCTCGCTCTCTCTCCACTTCACCTCCTCCCTCCCTCTCTCTCTCTCTCTCTCTCTCTCTCTCTCTCTCTCTCTCTC
>JACXGK010002515.1:0-53767 GCA_016801125.1 Novumbra hubbsi | reverse complement strand
CCCCTCAGTCACCCAAACCCATTACCCTCTGGCCACCTCAGTCACCAACAAGACAACTTAAGGGTCCAAGTAGACAGCTCACAAGCACAAAAACACATAAACACAAAAATTCTAACAACAGTCCCCACTGATTTGTCTCTCACGCACACTTTCTTTGCAGAAGCCCAATTGATACACAGCCAAGCATGCAAACCTCCAAAAGCCGAGGGAGTGAGGTGGAGCTCACATCACCTAGCTTTCACTGAGAGGGAGAGAAAGAGAGAGAGCATTTTTGCAATGGTAGAGAAACATGCCTCTGCTTTTGCACACACAAACACAGATACACCAACACATAAAATCTTTATGCCCCTAGATTGAGCAGTTGGCTATTCCAGGCTGTAGTTTTGCCTAAAAGCAGAAGCATGTATTCTTAGCCTAGCTATGCACCGCTTTTGAGCAATGTTAAGGCTCTAATGCTTTTTTGCAAAGTGCACTCTGCAATGGGTCCCTCTTCACTCCTCAAGAGCCGGCTCCATGACCTTGAGGAGCTAAGAATGGAATGTGAATGGGACGCTCCAGAAAGGAGGCGAAGATCAAGACATTATTGTTTTGATGCACATCTTCTCTTTTGATTCAAATCACACTTCGTTGGTTTTTTTCCCCCCACCATGATGAAAACAGGGGTGGGACAAAAAATATCACAGACAACACTGGTTTTGACTACATTTCAGTGAATGATCTTTCCATCCAACATTTATAAAATAACTCTGATTCGCCAGAGGGAGGCACTATAAAACTCACATGCAAGTCCTAATCTTTTATATATTGGTCACTCTTCTGACAACACACACATTTGCCACTAATTGGAATATTGTAAACAACCCCTAAAAATGCTATAACCCTAACTGATCTGCACAAATCTTGAGACGGCTGCACATTGGCACAAAAGTTGCTCAACAAAAACAAATGTTGATTTGTCCAAGAAACATTTATATGGGCGTGGTCTGGCATTTAAAATGCCTATTTATAAGTCAACCGAACACTTTTAGACTCCGTACAATAGATTTTATTGATTGATCTGTTTTTTATGAACAGTATTTGGCACACATGCGCAAGGATGTGACCATTGCTAATCTCTAGCCCCCTAGACCAGGCCATGATACACTTTAAAAGGGTTAGAACAACAGGGGAAATCACCTCACAATATGTTGACAAAAATAAAATTAAATCCCTTGATTGGGCAGAGCTCTATAAGGTTCACACTAGATCATGGTCATGTCCAGAGTGGTCAGATGTGAAGCAATGTCATACTTTTACTCTGTACTCTTTCTGTCAGATAGGTAAGCTATCAAGCAACTAACTACTGTAGCAGAATATGCTGTCTAGTAGCTAGAGCACCTGTTAGGACCAAGTTAAATTATGACAAATATTTCCATGTTATATATCTCTCACCTTTTGGAATAAACATAAACTTTATGTGAAAGTAATACAATCTACACATCGGGAAATGTCAGTGTCCTTTGCCGCCGCTGTCTGCTATACAGTTAGGGAGGTAACTACATTAGTTTAGCCAATATCAGTGTTACTGCTAAAGAACATTGTAGTTTTCACCAGCAACCCAAAGTGTTTTTATGATTAAAGCAGTTTGCCAATCATGTTTTTTCCTTTGACATATGTTTATTACTGGGTTCGTTTTAGAGTGACTTATCATGCTATTCCTTTGCAACTAAACTCCCCATGTAGACGCTTTGGACGCTTAGTGTCATACAAATGCCCTATAACTTAAGAGGCTGGATGTAGACATTTTCCATGGCAATGCAAGTAGTCCTTTACGTTTGAGGAAAACATACATTTGATATCCACATACAATTGGAAGCTTATTGAGTTGGTAGGAGAGGGAGACAGAGAGAGAAATGCGGCATAGAAACCACCTTAAACATCAACTGTAAGACATAAAAATGGTATGTCCTAGATCTGATGACTACAGTTTTATATTTTGGTTTCACAAAGTTTTTTTGCAGAACAAAGTAATAGACAACTAGGGTGAAATTGTGGCAATGTTCGCAGAAGCGCCAATTGGTTTGAAATGTTTAGAAAATGGATGATTGGTTAACATAAAACAAGTAAAGTTGCCTATACTGAAATGATCTCTAATTCAAATAGACTATGCCAATAACACCTTCAATTACAAAGAAACCCGAAACCTGCCTGGGTGCACTTGTTCCCGTGTTGACCCACTCATCATTACAGGGGAAATGTTGTAATGGAACAATGTGCTTTCTGTCTATTTAAACTCAATGCATGATTTTATAACCTCAGCTAAATTCATTTCTGATGAATTGCTACATTTGTACTCCGTAAACTACCGACGCTGGCAAAGATTCCACAGACACATTTCCACAAAACCAGTTTTCACCAGGCATCCGTGCATGACAACAGCGAACGAAAATACCGGTTTTAAACATGAAATATCTCACCTTTTATTTTGTTGACCTCAGTCAGTTAACAGCGAAAATAATTAAGAGTTTTAAATCTGTTAAAAACCGACTAAAGCGTGCAAATGACGCGAAGTCCCAAGTTGTACAACAGGACGGTTTCAATGCTCGTGCACTGTGAAAAGCGCGCCATCCCGTGGTTAAAGATATGCGCGCCGGGCAACAGGTGGACACGAATGTAGTAAGGTTATAGTAAATGGTTTCAAAAAAGCAATAGGCTGCTACCATATTATACCTCAGCATAAAGGAGAGGTTATTATGTCGGAGCCGTTAACGTCGAGTTAGGAGCAATATCGCCATCTCTACCTTTGCATAATTACTAGGGCATGGCAGCCTATAGACCAGGGGTGGGCAAATATTTTGGCTCGGGGGCCACATCAGGATTTAGAAATTAAATGGAGGGCCACATTTGTTTTTGTAATTTGTTAATCATAATTGATTTGGAGACCAGAAAAGGGCATTCGGTGGGCCGGATGGGACAGCCTCGTGGGCCGCATTTGGCCCTCGGGCCGTAGTTTGCTCACCCCTGCTATAGACCCTTGTAGTAAAAAGTTTAGATTTTTTGGCAGTCTTGTTAAGGACATCCTCCTCTATCCTTTCACTAAGTTTGATACCTCTGCCTCACTCACATGAGCGCAACCAACATGTCAAAGTTGGACATGTGTTTACCCATGTAACTTCGGAACCGTATGTCACTGGATTTATGGGGTCAAGCTGAGTTCAACGCACACCATTGCGCCCGGTTATATAGTTTTTCCGCCATCTGGGATTTTGTGAAAAAGATTTAAAAAATGTCACAGGTCACAAATTTTGATTAATCGTCCCGCTTTTTTGCACAGTTGAGCTGTAGACCAAGCTGCACACAAGTTATCAGAAGGTTTTTTGATTATCAAAGCTGTTTATCAGTAACAGCCAATCAAATGCGTCAACGAGGGCAAAAAACAATACGTGAGACCGTATCTCAGCAACCGTTTGTCCAATGTTCACCAATCTTTGTGTCCATGGTTGCTAGGAGGACCAAATGAGGCCTACAAAGTATTTTTTTCTTTACCAAAATTTTAAAAGATGATCTTCAGACCAAGTTTCAAATAAGTATTTAGTAGAATTTGTGATATTTAAAATACTTTGTCAGCCAATCGAAGCTGACCACACTCAGGGTCCATTGACTGGGCTACACAGTGAATTCCATAACCAGAGTCCCACACACACACACACACTCTCACACACCCACACACACACACTGACACAAACACACTTATGTTACCCAAATGGGTGAAGTCCACCAGAGTCCTACACACCCTCATGCGCACACACACAAGCACCTATGTTACCTGGGAACAGTGGACTGTTCCCAGGGAGTGTATTTTTGTGTGAGACCCCCAGTATCCATAGGGACACACACACCCACCTATGATAACTAGGAATAGTGCACTATTCACAGGACACAAATTGTGTCCAATCTTCCCCAAAATGCTCACAGATGAGCTTCAGACCAAGCTTTACAAAATATTTGATAATGCTTGATATAGGTCACTGCACAGCAAGAATTGTATTACTTTGGATGCATCAGACAGATGATGATGCATTTTTTATTTTAAAAGCCTGAATCCATCAAAGTTACATCAAAGGAAAACAACTCTCACTTTAGATTACCGTAGACTCAACTTTATTGTCATTAAACAGTTAAAGTACAATAAAACGAAACGCACTAGACATCAGTTCATTTCTCAGATACATCTAAACTTTTGTCAAGTGAATTACAATGTCTGTCTACTGTCTACAGCCACACTTTTCACACGATTGGGTCAATCGCCACGGAATCTTGTCGATCACTAGGTTTTGCTTTGCCCCTACATAGCTGCTTGCAGCTTTAATTTGTATTGTTTGTTTTGTTTTTTAACCATTGAAGCTGGAGAGGGAACTCTGAAGTGTCCTTGTGGTGGTGGTGGTGATGATGATGATGATGCTGATGCTGATGCTGATTCTGATGCTGATGATGATGATGATGATGCTGATGCTGATGATGCTGATACTGATGCTGATGATGCTGATGATGCTGATACTGATGCTGATGCTGATGATGCTGATACTGATGCTGTTGATGCTGATGATGCTGATACTGATGCTGATGCTGATGATGATGCTGATGATGATGCTGATGCTGATGCTGATGATGATGATGATGCTGATGCTGATGCTGATGATGATGATGCTCATGCTGATGATGCTGATACTGATGCTGATGATGATGATGATGCTGATGCTGATGCTGATGATGATGATGCTCATGCTGATGATGCTGATACTGATGCTGATGATGATGCTGATGATGATTCTGATGCTGATGCTGATGATGATGCTGATGATGATGCTGATGCTGCAGTTTATGGTTTGGCTTTTGTTTTGTTTAAGTGTTAAAACAATAAAAGGATGTTCTGCTCAACTCACTCTGTGCCTTGTGTCCTGCCTACCAAGAACCGTAACAGAACCTTGTTAAAATACATGCCAACATAGATACTATCGTGTACTAGAACTTCTTTTGCCATAACCTGTTTGCCGCTGCCTGGAGACCAACAATGGGTGGATGGTTGGATCTTTCTGCAGGAGAACGATCCAAAACATACTTTCAAATCTATAAGAAAATTGTTCACTGACCATAAAACCAAACATTTGCAATGGCCTTCACCATCCCCTAACCTTAATCCCATTGGGAAAACCGTGGAGAAAGCTATCAAGGAGTCCACAAGTGAGGACCAAGGACTGAAGAATCTGGAGTTTCTGTACAGAATAATGGTGGTTACAAATTCCTTCCTGTGTTTTCTTAGCCATTCTAGCTTAATAATCAATTATGTTGAAAGTCTGAGAAGAACCCATAAGAAATATATCATACATATCTTTAAGCGCAGGTACCAAGGCTGTATGCTCTTACAAGAAATATTGTAATTTTGAAACTTTACTGAAAGTCTAATCA
Organism: Novumbra hubbsi; assembly: GCA_016801125.1. NCBI lineage: Eukaryota > Metazoa > Chordata > Actinopteri > Esociformes > Umbridae > Novumbra > Novumbra hubbsi. The sequence goes on along the minus strand of JACXGK010002515.1, from coordinate 48,322 downwards.
CTGTGTGAACTATTCTAAAACTCCAAAAAGACAGCACTCTACTGCAGTCATACCATAGTCTAATTGCAGTTATAGGTTATAATACACTTTGAATGCAATATTTCAAGAGTAATTTACTCTTAACCAGAACAACTTCAATATGTTGCAAACAGGTCCACCAACAATGCAAAGAATAGTATAACTAGCGAAATTGTTACCATGCGTATGTGTAATATTTTGCCCAACGTTTTGGTTACGAATACGATTCCTCTAATCAACTGTTTATATTTGATGTGGAGGGATGGGCTTGAATAAAGCCTACCCACTACTACATTACACCCAGCAGATGGTGCTGAAGTCAGAAATCCATATCCCGGTGTTTGTGTGGTTTTCACTGTGACTATAGAAATATTATGATAGTCGACTCCAAGACAAATTCTTATGGGCGGGGCCATTGTGCCCCACTGAGGGGGTGTCACAGACCGAGGCATCTCACTGGCAAATTGTTATTGTCGGGGCGGGAACATTAAGCGGACGATATTCCGGCTCGACCCATTTTGCCTGAATGAAAAAAGGGGACGTATCGGTTTGTCAGATTTATCTTTTCTGGTCTGTGTTCTGTGATTTGTGGAACATTTTGTGCGGAAGTGAAACAATGGTATTTGGTATAATTCTGGAAGTATTGAACGCGTGACAATAATAGATAGACAATTTAAATGAATGAATTGTAAATAAAACAGCGGCATATTTCGCTCCAATCAAAACATCTCGACAGCAGAGTTGAAATGGAGAGTCGTAGCACAGTAACACGGAAGCCGAGAAATCAACGCATCAGGTGAGTGATTCTGTTTTACGTTTACTTTGTTGGGAACGTTTGTTATTCACTTGAAGTTGTGCACAGACACAATATGAATAGACAAGGTGTGCCTATTCAAGTCAATGAAAAGCACGAAAGACAAGATAGAAATTCCCTTTAGGGTATTACACTGGGCTATTCTGGTGGCAATTTGTATTGTATCCAATGTAATCTCATGTAATCTAATATTGTCTTGCAGATTCAACAAATGACATGTAGCCCATTTCGGAAAGCGCCACCCCTGTTTGTTGAACAGTAGGCTATAACTAGCCTAGGTGTGTGGCGTCTGGTGGTAAGGTCGGAGGCGTTCCGTGTTGGTGTCGGGAAAGTTCCGCATCAACGACCTGCGATTCTTTTTTAAAGTGGGACGGTCTGAGTCGCCCCAATGGCTCACGCCCGCTTCCCTGAGAGGAATGCAGACGTGGCTGCTAACCTTACTTCACTCGTGCTGGGTCGGCCACTTTGCGCTAACGGGACGCCTTGGATCTTGTATCTGTTCGAAGAATGTGTGGAGAATGTGTGGGACTACTGGAGTGTAGTCATTGGTCTGATCTCCATGTTCTGTTTTTTGCTGTCTACTTTACCGTAAGTTTTAAACTATTACAGCAGAAAAACATAAGTCGCACTCGATATAAGCTTTTGCGAAATTATTCAACTATAAATGTAATGTAAAATGGTAAAAGCAGTTTTGGGGTTTTGTTGATTAGGCGAAACAAGATGATAACCGACTTCTCTCTGACATTCCCTATTACTCAATCGTTTTTTACAGACACGTTTTTAAATGCCATAGTGTAGGATGTCATACTCCACTGGATGAAGCGCTGTCTAGGCCTAGTGTCAGTCATATCAGTAATCTAGGCCTACTACCTATTTTAATGACCAGTATATGCCAAAACCATTTTATCCATCTATTGGGGTTAGGCCTACACCATTTTTAAATGCATGTCTTCAGTGCACATGTACTACTGCAGTATTAAATATGGCCCACTGCTCTTTCAACCAAACACATCTCTATCTTTTACTAAAATGTAATTTAATGTACCATTCCTTAAATGACAGCGAGAAAGTGAGTGTGGCTCTTCAGAACCAGTTCATCAGCTTCTGACAAGCCTCTAGGGGTGTTTCACAGTTCTTGCTCTGCCTAACACCCAGCATTGCTGTTATTCCAACTTGTTCTCTCTTTCTCAAGGCAAGTCTATGAGGCCTATCGCAATGGTAGAGTGGAGGAAGCCATGTCATTTGGCTTTCCTTTCTTCCTCTTCAGTGGGGACCTGAGCAGTCTAATAGGTTGTGTGCTAACTCGCCAGCTGCCAATCCAGGTATGAAACAGCATGCACAACCTCTGCATGGTTTTGTGCTCAGAGTGAATATGAGCAGAAGTCTGAGATTCTACTGATTGGGATTTAAATTTCATGGTTGTTGTTTTTTTAAAACCCACTAAAAACTCTTTCAACACTATAAACAGTCAAAATCTTTCTTGATTTGCAAACCGACATGGAGCGTCCTGACATGGGGTATGGCTGTTGTTTCCTTGGATGATTATCTGTCTGATTCAGCTCTGTGTTTGTATTCAGCATTTATACAGGATTGTTATTTTGTTAATGGAAACTGTAGAGCTCTCTAAGAAATGGCACAGCTGTAGCCAAACATCTTATTAATCGAGTATGAGGAATGACAGGGCATTACGTGGTTACATGGTGTAAAGCATTTATTTTAGGTTTTGCCCTAGGTCAGCTGTTAAGATTGCCCTGACCCTTCCCTGTGTCCCCCTGCGGGGGGGGGGGGCCTTCCCTGTGTCCCCCTGCGGTGGGGGCCCTTCCCTGTGTCCCCCTGCGGTGGGGGCCCTTCCCTGTGTCCCCCTGCGGTGGGGGCCCTTGTCAAATCCTATGTAATTATTATCTCTGTCTTGCAGATTGTGGCAGTAGTGTTCTACATTTTTACAGATCTCCTCCTCATCTCCCAGTTCCTCTACTACAAGATCAAAAACCGTTCTTCCAGAAGTAAGGCCCATTCTAACATGGCATGTTATCGCACCCAGTATGTAAAGTCATAAGTCATATTTATGACCGGAGTGTGAGTACAGCTTTTCCATGCACAGCCTGTTTCAAATCATCCCACAGCATCTCAATAGGATTAAGATCTGTGCTTTGACTTGGCCTTTTCAGAACTCTTACATCACCTTTATTTATAGATATAGTTTGGGAGAAGATCACATTTTGATTTGTCCATATTTCTTAAAAAATAACTAAATATTTCATGGGTTGTCCTTATTTTCTTCACATGACTGTATGTGTCCTTGTGCATGCTGGTTATACTGGTATTGGGTAATAGGGCTGTCAATGTTCCTAAAACAATGTTAGAATGTTGGTCCATAATAATATACATTATTAATTAGGCCTACTGTATTGCTTTAGCAAATTCTTTATTTGTTGTTGTACAACTCCTATATACAATGTGTCCGGCTGTGTAAAGTGGTATTGTCAGATTGGGCTGTTTGGCAGGTGACTCTTATGTTGGTCGACTTGGTAGTTCCAGGAAACCAAGGCCATGCCCCACATGCAGGCACCTCCCCCTTTCTCCTGGTCCGTTCTCCCTCAGATGTTTTTTAAAACTGGTTACCCTCCATCCCTCCTTCAGAGAGCTCCATGTTGAAGTGGCTGTGTTTCCTGTGGGGCAGCGTTTTCACCCTGGTCCTCCTGATTCTCCACAAATTCATTACAGACAACAACATCTCTGTCAACATTCAGGTTAGGCGTGTGTGTGTGTGTGTGTGTGTGTGTGTGTATCAGAGTGGGAGCCAGAGTGTAAGGATTTCCTGTAAAAATGGTGGGCGGGTTAGTATTGACAATACTATGTCAATGGGCATGTTTTTATTTCATGCATTTTCCTGTCCCCTTTATATACATATACATATACTTATTAGGACTGGGGAAGTTAACGTGTTAATCTGCGATTCATTTTAAATGTTTAATGTGTTCAAATATTGTAACGCAATTAACTGCGGCACCTTTTTGCCTGAATCACAAACACAATTGCCTTGGTTTTAACCACTAACTGTTGTGACAACTATTGTGAGTTCGTGATGGGAAGGTTGGATCTACTGGCTAGGATCTTTGAATCTCGTTCAGCAAAACAAAATAATACTTTTTCATGTCATTTCGTTTATTCTACCGGGGGCTGGGCGTCCGACGTTTAATAGCTAATGCTGAATTTGTCCACTATTGCAAACGGGTATCATATTGTGAATACAGAACTCTTAAAGCATCTATTAAATCTCTAAATTTCAGTAGGCTGGCTACACAAAAGACAAATTAAGCTCAAATGTATTAAACGTTAAAAAAAAAATGCTAACTAAAAAATAAAAGCAAGGATAACAACAAATATTTTATCGTATGCAAGTACATAATTCAATCGTTTAAAAAATATTCATATTCAAACATGGTAAAACTGTATGCTTAATTCTATAAATAGATTTTCACTTTTAATCTTAAAACTTCTGATGTTAGCATGTTTCGAAAAGAGTTAACATGTAAGTATAAACAAAGTTCACTGATGGTTAATATAGCCAGAACCAGTGCCGGCCCCAGGCTTTTGGGGGCCCTAAGCAAAATGTGATTTGAGGCCCCCTCTCCCCTAGTGGTCCAGGGCTCACAAGCAATCTGGGGCCCCCTGGCGGATGGGGGTCCTAAGCGGCTGCTTATGCCTAGAGCCGGCCCTGGCCAGAACTGTGTGTAGTTTGTAAATTCCAAATATGCTTTCACCAGATTTGATCCAACAACAATACTATAGTGCTGTCACATTCTTATTTATATCAATTTGAGCACTTATAGCCACTCAGGCACTTACCAGGTGACTTCAATTAAGTCTGTGAGGGTTCAGGGCAGAGGGTTTAGGGGGGACATTGGAAAAGGGCCCTAAAAGCTTTGTTGTTTATAATATTGCTGCATATAATTAATGGGAATTACTACTCTGTAGTTTTGTTTACAGTTCACAAGATGTCATAATATGTTCTATTTAAAATATATCGAATTGCGTTTATTGCTTTATTATAGTGATTTGACGACAAGTAAGAAATTTGATTAATCACAGCAAATTGTGCAATTTAATTAGTAAATACAATTTTCACCAGATGTTGGTAACAACCCAAGTAATCCATACATACAAAGGACCAAAATTTGGTGACATGTTCAATACTTATTTCAACCGCTGTATATCTTCAATTAATGTTGATGTCTCCATTTTACACTGCTCAAAACAATTAAGGGAACATGCATCATCACAGTATAGCACCAGGTCAATTACATTTCAGAGATATCGATCTGTCCAGTTAGGAAGCATGGGCGATTCCACCAGGGGTACAGTGGTTGGGCCGTAGCGCTTTTAAGCCCAGGAAGAATATGTAATTGTGAATCGATGTCACCAGTTTTGCTGCAGATGGTATGGAGAGGCAACAGCAAGACAACCCCCAAAAAGGGAATGGTTTTGCAAATGGTGAGATCACCAGAATTGGCAGGTCTGCCATTGGCGCATTGGCAGACATCGGTACCCTGACTGCTGTTAATGAAATCCTCAGACCCATGGTCAAACCTGATACTGGTGCAGTGGGCCCTGGGTTCCTCCAGGTGCAGGACCATAACCGGCCTAATGTATGTAGGCAGCACCTGGATGACGAAAGCATTGATGCCATTTACTGGCTGTCTCGTTCCCCAGGCCTGAATCCAATTGAGAACCTCTTGGACGTTATGTATCAGAGGATCTGATTCAGCCAAGTAGCACCACAGACTGCCCAGGATCTCACTCATGCTCTGATTCAGGTCTGGGAGGAATAGCAGTTTGAAGAGCCTGTGATTTCAATTGCTTACTTTGATTTTCGATGTGCATTTGAATCCAGCCCTCAATCATTTGGTGATTTGGGTTTTCATTGACTGTGACATCATTTTCTTCTTAACGAATTACACAATGTACAGTAAAGATTTTGACCTTTAATATATTTTGTTCTTCGAGACCCAATGTCTGATTTAAGTGTTCCCTTCATATATTTGAGCAGTGTATAATTCCAAGTAAGATATTAACCTGCTAAATGTGTCTGGTTGTGTGTCTCTCCCCCAGAGTCCCTCTATCAGCCTAGAGCTCTCTGGTTATGTCTGTGGTTACCTGGCGTCTGTCTTCTATCTTTCTTCTCGTTTTCCCCAAATCTACAAAAATGTGAGTTACTTTTTTAAATAATAATTATGGAGCGATGGTGTCTCTCTGTTTTTTGAAGTCTAGAAGGTAACGTCTTCCTGTACGTGTCCAGTTTAAGCGTCAGTCCACAGAGGGCACGTCATACATGCTGTTTGCCTTGGCCATGATGGGCAACGGAACCTACGGACTCAGTGTGATGGTGGTCCTTCCGGCTCTGACGGGTTCCAAACAGACGTTCATCCTAAAGCACCTGGCCTGGCTCATCGGAAGTCTGGGAGTCCTTGTCCTCGACCTGGTTGTATCCTATCTCGTGCTGAACCAGTTTAGTCTACTGGTCCATTGTTAGGTTGTTAGGCTCTTGGTCTCTTTTTATAGTTGATTGGGGGGGGTAAAACATAATTAAATCCAACTTAATTAAACAAACAACCTATCAATATATTCTTCATCATTTACACTTAAGGTGTTTTTTCCCAAGTTCACGTTCTCATTTACACCAATAAGCTGAGGAATATTTACAAGGGGAGGAGAGGAAATAAATGGGACAATTGGGGATCATAAGGTGGCCTGCATAGTTTATTTACTTGTTTAGGACCAAAATGTTGTGTTTTCTTATTTAAATGAATGACCGTTCCAGTTATATACATTTTTCAAAACAAACATCAACAAAGATAATTTGTTGTTTTTGGGGACCACTCTAATCCTTTACTAAAAATGGATAAGGTTAAAGAAAGGGAAACCTTATTTTGTCCCTGTTCAAATGTAGAAATTATATTGTCTTTTTGTGGTGTGTTTGTGTATAAGCCTTAATTCGCTCAGGTAACCACCCAATTCATAATCTACAGGAAGAACTGTTCTGGTAAAACAATCAAGAATTTGAAGGTTCCTGAAGTAGAACCACTGCTCTGTGAAGAGGAGGAGCTGTCCACATTCTAGAATGGGAACATTTTGGAAATTGGAGAGTAAGAACACATGATTGAAGTTCTAATGTCAGAACAGTATAAGCCATCAAACATCTCCATCATGTTGACTGGAGATCCTAGAAACCTAGAATAGTCCCCAAAATGTGATTCTACACCAACTTTTATAAAGTACCACTGAATAAAAAGGGGGCGTCTTTAGAAGAATGTAATCTCGTTAGAGCAATTTCTATCTAACTGGTGATGTAGTACAATTTAGACAGAAACTGTTTTAGGCTCTAGACCTTATCTGGTAAGTTAGTGTTGCATAAGCTTTAGACTAGATCCTATGACTTATGTCTTTGTATTCTGCATTAGTCATCTAATGGCTGTTTGCATTGTGGATTCCACACTAAAAGATCTAAATAACACAGCAGTTGTCTAAATAATAATGCCCATTTTACATAATGGCTATTTGTAAAACAAATGCCTGGACCTTCAGCCAGTTCAGGTGTGATGTAACTTGTGGACAGTCAGAATATTGGTTAATAGACCAAAGATATTTTGGGGAAATTGATTGATTTAGCTAGTGTTCGACTATTGTAAATAACCAGTCATGCATTTTCAAAAATGCCATGTCCTAGCTGTCAAATGGTAGGACGCTGAAGATGATGTTATGTTTTGGGAACTGAAAGCGTTTTCTAACTTGATGTGCCGTGGCTTGATAAGATGAAGAAATTATGAACATAACTACAATTTACAGATAAGGTGTTGCTTTAGTACAGGCACATTAGCTGAATGGATGTGATTAGATGATTCACAGTGTAGATGTCTCTACCTCATCATCAACCTCATCTTTCGGTGTGGTACAAGTACATGGTGAAAATTGAAACATATAAACAAAAATATTTTAATGACTGCAATATGACATAAATGTTACAAAGTATTTATTGGTAGAGATGGGCAAGAATTACATCATAGTTGTAATTTGTGGACTTTCAATATGATCTTTTCCGTCAATCAAAATGAAAGCAATAAATATATATATTTGGTGTATTTTTACTTTTTGGTCTTGCAATAAAGCTGACATCTTACTGACATCCTGTTACTATTTCATAGTTGTTAAACGACATCAAACAGTCTAAACTAAGGAAGTTTATTATGGCACTTATTTCCTTTATACATAAGTATATTACTGTGTAGGTGGTTACTTGTTGCCTTCTTTTGATAAATTAAGTTTATGTTATCTCTAGGACTAGCCTTTCTTCAGTGTTTCTAAAAGACATTAACCATATGATGGAATGGCAAGCTATATTGAAATTGTCTTGAGAACCAGTAATATTTATGAAGTTATGTTGACTTGAATGATGACACACTGTGTAGCTCTTTTAGTAGCAAATTATATTTATTCTTCCAATGATATGAAACATGTTCCTTATGCCCTCTTATAATGTTGCTAACAGTATGTATCACACAAAATAGTGTCTCAGTATCTCAGCTTTGTACTTCAATGTAAGCAAGATAGGGTAAGCATTATCATATGTACAATAAATGCAATTTACCATATTGTATTATGTGTTTTTTTTGTGTGAGGGCACTACCTCACACACATTATTGAAGGTATATGAAATTAAACTTGTTTCCATTAATGTATTGATTATTAATACATCCATAGTGACTTTTATCATTGCACAGGTTGAACAGGTAGACCAGATAATTCCAGAATAATATACATCAGTATGGATGTTTTTATGATCATTATTGAAAATTATATTGATCAGACTATGTGTTTAATTATTAATAAATCCCTAATCTCTTTTTTTTTTACCAAAAGAAATGAACAAGTAAGCCAGTTCGATTAATATGCATTGGGTTTGAAGTTTGTATGACCATTATTGAGAAGTATATTGATGATATGTAGAATCATATCAATGTGTTTCTAATGATTTATTGATTATTAAATATCCTAGATACTTGTTTGGGACAAACAAAGGTTGAACAAGTAAGGTGGAATAAATATTTGTGGAATAAAATACATCAGATTTGGAGTTTGTATGATCATTATTGAGAGACTGCAAATGTTGCTCCAATCAGCATCTCTACATGTAGGGCAGCCATTCCATTTCAGTGTGTTGAATTCCAACACTGGTACACTTCATTCTACTGAATGAGGTACTGATTAGGTGATCACCTGAACCAAATAATTTTAAATAAGGAAAAGTACAAAAACCACTGCTGTGGTCATCTCTATAATCTCTGCCAATTTATTTGAATGTCACTCGACAACCGCAACATGACAACAAGTGACCTACAAAAAGAATGACAAACAGCAGCTGGGGTGACGTTGGAAACAGGCTCCTAGGGGCAGGGCTGAAGTTGTGCAAAGCTAGAAAAATGTGAAGCAAAAAAGAGCCAGGCTGAAGTTTTGCAAATGGTCATAAGGATTGCACCGTAGAAGACTGGATTAAGATAATCTTCTCTGATTAGTCCAATCAAACAAAGCCAATCTGCTTGACTTTTTGTGCCAGGAATGGCATAAAGTCACCCAGCAGCCATGTGAAAGACTGCTGGAGAGATGAAAGCTGTCATGGAAAATGAGGGTTATTCCACCAAATATAGATTTATGAGTTCTCATTTTCTGCCAATACATGCTTTAAATGACAATTTCTTTATTTAGAATTTGGGAGAAATTTTGTCAGCAGTTTATAGGATAAAACATGCCAAAACCAGAGAAACTGATAATTTTGCAGTGGTCTTTTAATTCTTTAAGACCTGTAAATCAGGATTAATGTTGCTTTGACAGTTTTTCTTTTAAATATTGAAGATGAACATGTAAAATGTGGTTAGTTATTAGTGTGCTATTATGTATGTATGTATGTGACTATTTTCTCACATAGTCATGTGAAAAAATTAGGACACCCCATTAAATATTTCAATAACAATATCTATAGATAAAGATGATGCAATTGAACCAAAAACTACTTTTTAACCATGATATCGTTTATTTCAATAAAAGATTTACAACAATGCCATTTCCTACTGAGGAAAAAGTTAGGACACCTTATGCCGTAATAGCTGGTATTGCTCGCTTTGGCTGAAATAACCTCAATAAGACATTTCCTTTAACTGTTAACCAGTTTCTGACATTGAGTGGGAGAAAGTTGTTTTCCCTTCTCCATGCAGATTGTTTTCAGCTGTGTGATGTTTGGAACTATGTGATTTGAACAGATTAATATGAAGTAGAATTGTTTGGGCACAGTATCAGAAGACATGTGTGGTGCAAACCAAAGACTGCATTTGAGCACAAGAACATCACACCAACTGTGAGTCTCGTATTCTGTCTTTTTTTATGCAGGAGATAGTTGTGTTAACTTACTGCAGGCACATGGCTGAACACTGGATACAGCTGGTGCGACTGCAAGCACACTTTACAATTGCCCCAGAAATGGTAGCTTTTCTAGTTATTAATAAAACAATTAAGAAAATGTTTCCCAAATCAAAAACTGAGCAACTAAGCCTGCTTCTTTTAGTCTAATATGCATCAGGCCTGAAGATTCTATGTTAATTCGTTTTTTGTTATATTGAAGATATACAAAATGTAGCCGTTAGCTTCACTGTTAACCAAAAAACCCAGTTGGGGTTGGTTGTCTCATTATTTTCAGGGTTAGTCAACCCATGTGACGACCAAACCCTTTGAAGGCAAATGCATGCATGATGTAAATTATGTCTAACCTTTAACTTCTTAATAGTTAGGAATATGGGCAGGAACTGTGTAAGGAAAACAGAGAAGGGCCAATTAGCATCTGACTTGATGTTAAAAGCAGTGAGACAAGTGAAGTTGGAAGGGAAAAAGTACAGCCAAGGATCTCTGTATAAATGACTTTGACTAGCTACTACTCCAAGATATGTGAGGCAGAGACAAATGGAAATGTCATTAACCCATGAGGTTGATTGTGTTTTTGTTATTATTGTTTAGTTAAGAATGATTGGCTCCCAATAAATTGTCATTGAAAATAAGAGGATTTCTGTAAAATGCTACTTTTTATAAATTGTTTACATTGTCAAAATTGTCCATGTTTTTGTCATTACAATTACATTGGGACAACCAACCCCATAGAGTGTGACAACCAACCCTGCACTGGGGAAGGTTGTCACAACTCCACAAGCTGTATTTTAGGGTCCAAATCTTGTCATCTGAACAAGCTTAGTAAGTGTATGGTATCATTCCTACCTGACACCCCATGCATCCCTCAACAGATGAAATCAATTCTGTTAAGGATACAGTCTTAGAGAAATGTAATCAAAAGCAAAAAGTGAGACAGCCAACCATGTTCTCCCCCATAGGCCAGCTTGTTTTAGACCAGGGGCCTCAAACCGGTTCCACGGAGGGCCGAGTGTCTGCAAGTTTTAGTTTTTTCCTGTAAATTGGCTCCAGGTTCAGACCTAAATAACCAGATGAGGGTTGACCTAACCAATCAGTAACATAATTAATTAATCAAGTACAAGGTGAGAGTGAAAACCTGCAGACACTCGGCCCTCCTTGGAACCGGTTTGAGACCCCTGTTTTAGACTAATTGGCATCAGGGTTGAAGTTTCTATGATAATTTTTTAAAAATACATTGAAGTGTGTTTACATTGATTTATTATTAATACATTAATTAATATTTTTTTATTATTATTTTGTTGACGGGAAACTTGTATATGCCGGGAACGAATACATTTCAGTAGGTTTTGTGTCACGCTATAAAAGAATGAGCAACGAAGGATGTCAACAAGTAAATATCCCAAACCGTTTAGTAGACAATTCCTTGGGTTAAAACGAAGCTACATCATATGGTGCTTTTTCAAACGTTACCCAAGTTGCGTTTTTATGTGCGTGTAATGAAGATAACTCTAAAGTTCATGTCACAGCGGAGCAAATCGTATAGCTCGCGGAATAGAAACAATTTCGGGCGTTCGCCTTGGACGTGCATTTGTGAATGCAAGTTTTATATTCTCAAATATCCCTCGGACCCATTCCAAAAGGGAATTGACCGAACTCTCACTTAACCAATGAGAAAAGTTAGTTCAGTTGAGGGCGGCATCAGAAGAATGTAGCGTTCCTTAGTGGGAGGGACTTCCTACGGAGTTGCTAGATGGCATCTAAGCTTTTTAGGTGACACGTAACTAAAATGAAAGGTTTTGTAGGCCTCGAAGGTATTGTGATTTAGATTTTTGGCGACGGGACTTGGCATTTTAACAGCGTTGCACTGTATTGGTTAATTGGTTTGGTTTCGGAAAAGAGTACGTCAACATTGGGTTTACCAATTCTGTTGCTCAAGAAAACCGGAAAGCTTGCTGTGCGTGTTGTTTAAGCTAGTCAAGCAAAATCCAAGAAGAGGCTACAAGCAACAAACTAGAGTTATTACGTGTGTGGAAATACACATTCTTGTGGGCAACATGAATGCAACATCTTCATTAAATTTGCCCCATCTTTAAGTTTGTTCTTTGCTCTCTATGTCCAATAATGCTTGGGGACTGAGGTGATCAGGGGCTTGAGTGGTCGCCAAATACTCTAGTGAAAGTTTATCCGAAGTTTCCACTGAGGATTACGGATTGGTTGCGCAGTCTGCGGGAAGGGGCGCGGGTCCACCATGGGAAACGGAGTTTGTTCTCGTAGGCAGCGAAGAATCTTCCAGTCTCTCCTTCTGATCACCGTTGTTTGCGGGATAATTTACGGAGGGATGATATCGTATGAGACGCACAAACAGTTAAAGAGGACCGAGGCAATGGCCATCAAGTACCAGCAGCATCAAGAGTCGCTCTCAGCCCAGCTTCAAGGTACGAATTTGCCCGAAACGACATTTGTTTATAAAGCACGGAGAGAGTAGTTCGAATGGGTGACTTGTATTTCGCAAGCTATGGTTTTTAGGACTGTTTCTGGACATATTTATTTGCAATGTCGGACAAAAGCTGTTTAGGCACTACTGTTATACCTTTTTTTCTGTGTGTCTTCTTAAGTGACCTTTTGGGGACCAATTTTGTTTGGCGGAGACTCAGCTACTGCTTGTTGGGGAGGGGTGGACTATTTCTGATGGAATTGTCATCATCTTAGTATAACCCACATCATCCGTCTCCAAGCATATACATCTTACCATAATACGCTAAAATGTTATTTTGAGTTTGGTCGAGTTCCACGAATGTGCATGTATTTAAAGTTACACATGTTTCTGGATGAATGATTCATATGCTTACAAGTAAAACAAGCCACACCAACAAAGAACCATACCTGATAGCGTAGACTCAGGGGCCCTGCACCTCTGGAAACCTATGGCTTAAATTATCTGACGGAGGTCACTGTATTTTATAGTCATACGGTCACACAACCTACAGCAGTTTTCTGTCGTAGCCTGGCCCCTAAAATACATTGAATGTGTTAGTTTGACATGGACAATATGCACTGCCCACATGCTCATATATCACCTCAATTAGTCTGTGCATGGTGCTACTTCATATTTATATTACAGTAGTGTTTGCTGTTTGACTTCGAATTGGGATACATGGATTATATGCCTCAGCCTGCTCACATTGTGGTAGAGTGGGTGTTCTGGTTTCCTTTCACTATTGTCATTCAATATCTACTATTCACTGTTGATTGCATTGTGTGACCTATTTTTAGAGATGGGTTGGTGGTGTAATACAGCCTGTTGGGGCATATCGATTCACAGTTTCCTATTTTAACAACAGAGCAGCTGTAAACCGACATGGGCCGCTACTAGTGTTTGTCTAACACAACACTCTGCCATAGACCCTACTGGGCTACTGAGGTCTATTCAGAAGGCTTCTGTGCTTATGTTTGGTACGCTTCACTGAAGCATATTGTCGTTCAATCGGATCACGAGGAGGGTGATATGTTCTGTCATTTATTTTTAATTTGTGTCTTCACCGAGTTACTGTTGTCACCAATCATGTGTGACCTGAAGGATAATGGTTGTAATTGGGGAAGGGACACCTGAGTGGGGACCTTGCTCCTGAAGGGTTGAATTGTCTACATTGTTATTGTTTTTGTTATTATTATTACGCTAAATGTGCACCATGGTCACCTTTCCCTGTAAGTCTGAGAGGAACCCTGAAATGGCCACTGGATCGGGAAGTTCTAATCTCAATTTTCCTCTCGGATCAAAGTTTAACCGCAGCTCTGCTGTCTGTACACACCTTACATAACTTGTTTCTCAGCCACCTGAGTTGTAAATGGAGTTGAAAGTAGCTCTTTTAGCCTCCAGCCAGGTTCCCCCTCTACATATAGCTTGTCTGTCTGTAGTACGAGGCCCGTCTCGGGTATATAGAGTTGCCCAGGGGAGCAGTTACATTAGCAGAAAGTCAAGGTAGCCCACCTTTATGCACCCTGGTTCTTGCTCCACTTACCTGCATGCTGGTCTGTTGGCAGGCTAGGTTTCACCTGTATAGTGTTGCCCAGGTGAGAAAGGGTGTAGAAGAGTGACTGGTGCCCAGTTACGCTCAACTAGAAGTTCCAGTCTTTAAGTCTTTCCTCTTCAAACCCATAGCTCCTCTATTCATACTTTAGCTCTCACCTGTCTAAGGTTGCTCTGGTGAGTAGAATTACAGTGAAGGTGTACTTCAGTTACCCCCCCCTCCACATACACGCACTCTCACAATGCTGGGTATTTCCATGTATAAAGCACCAATGTAAAATGCGTAAACAATATATTTTATTATATTAATGTATAGTTATTTTATTGTAAGTGATGTCAAATTATTACAGTAAAGAACTGCATAATCTTCTGTAAAATAAAACAGCAAAGAGTAGAGAATCTTCACCTGCCTCATGATTCGATTACGATGCCGAGGGTAACGATTCGATTATAAACCGATTATTGATGCATTTGGCCTCCAATTATTTTGTTATAAATACAAATATTAAAAACTCTCCCTTTCAGACTTTAAATTAATCATCTGTTTTCAAATGCAAGAACATGTCAAATTTCATGTCAACCTATTTTACAAGTTATTCAGGTATTTCTTTTGCATAACTTAAAATACAGTTTTGACATTGTAAACATACTTTTCTGTAGCAGCTTTATTACATGGAAATGCGCAATCTAAAACACAGACAATAATATAACTTAAAAGGCTGCCTTTTATGCAAATAAAATTATTTGTAAAATGAGGTAGTATAACATATTGTATTGTTTGTGGAAAATCTACATTTCTTTATTCACTCTGAAATAACATTTAGCAAAAAACTATTTTGCTTCCATAAGCCTCTTGTTTGTAAATTCAGCTGCCAGTCATTGCAAATATAATAAGCAGTTACCGTTACACGAGTCTGTGGTGATGGATGTCCAGGAATCGCAGGTGATTACCCGGATTTTGTCCCTGTACTGCACAGGTATAGCGGTGTTTGTGAACTCAGAGAAGGGATTATGTATGTTGGCACCAGAGTATGGAGGAGGAAGCGAAAGCCTGTGTTTTCCACAACCGAGTAAGAGATCCTTACAATCCTGCTATAATGATGGGGTATAATAGGCTGATGCGCTGCGTATTACGGGGTTGATGCTAACCACAGCTTCCAGTGAAAACGGGACATGTGATTCCATATTTGTAGTTTGTTTTTCTTAAAAAAATGTAATGTTGACAAATGTCTGCTTTCAAGCAGCTAGATGCATTTGGAAGCACAGGCTGCTGCTCTCCCTGCACCATGTCTCCTATCTACGTTAGACCTACATCAGACAGACTGCTCTCCCTGCACCATGTCTCCTATCTACGTTAGACCTACATCAGACAGGCTGCTCTCCCTGCACCATGTCTCCTATCTACGTTAGACCTACATCAGACAGGCTGCTCTCCCTACACCATGTTCCTATCTACGTTAGACCTACATTAGACAGGCTGCTGCTCTCCCTGCACCATGTCTCCTATCTACATTAGACCTACATCAGACAGGCTGCTCTCCCTGCACCATGTCTCCTATCTACGTTAGACCTACATCAGACAGGCTGCTCTCCCTACACCATGTCTCCTGTCTACGTTAGACCTACATTAGACAGGCTGCTGCTCTCCCTGCACCATGTCTCCTATCTACGTTAGACCTACATCAGACAGGCTGCTCTCCCTGCACCATGTCTCCTATCTATGTTAGACCTACATCAGACAGGCTGCTGCTCTCCCTGCCCCATGTCTCCTATCTACGTTAGACCTACATCAGACAGGCTGCTCTCCCTGCACCAGGTCTTCTATGTACGTTAGACCTACATCAGACAGGCGCACGTGCGTTACTTCCGATGGACATAACTTTACAAAATATATATATTTACTAAGAGTATGTATTTGCAAAAATAATTACTGCATATATATTTATTCAAACAAAAAATTTGTTTGTTCACGTCAGCATCGCAATGCATCTTAAAAACGATTATATTCCCCAGCTCTAGCATGCATGAGTGCATTCTAACGTAGTACAAGTCCAAAGTGTTAAAAACACCTACTCATTCCAGGGGAGTTCTGTATTTGTTACATTTCTGTATTTGTTACAATATTACATAATTACACACAACTATAAAATAATATATTGAATCGTGTACTTATTAAAAGTGTTAAATCAATCAAAATACATTTATATTTTTTATTTCGTCAAAGTTGCCCCCCTTTGGTTTTGCACACTCTTGGCCTTCTCTCAACCAGGTATCATGAGGTATTCTCCTTCTCTCAACCAGGTATCATGAGGTATTCTCCTTCTCTCAACCAGGTATCATGAGGTATACTCCTTCTCTCAACCAGGTATCATGAGGTATTCTCCTTCTCTCAACCAGGTATCATGAGGTATTCTCCTGGAATGCCACAAAGCAGTCCCTCCCCCTCAAACCTTCTTTCTTCTCTGTGGGAAACCTATATATGCAGAGATCATATGTTCTCAGTGTCTCATTAAAAAATTGTGGTTGGAACCATATTGCGTTGTCTCTTCTCCATTGTTATATAGAGACAAGGTACTTGTAAAGCAATTCTACAGTCCCAGAAAGTCAGTAACTGTACTGTTATCTGTTGCTAAACAATAAGTGACGCACAAGTCAAGAACAGACTATGGATGTTTTCAGTTAATCACACGTTAACTTTGACAACCCTAATATTATTGCTGGTACTCCTGACAGTCCAGGGAGAATGTGCGACATGGATCTCCCAAGATGTCACGGATAGCCTTTCTGCTTTCTTTTAATACTGCTCATCCAACAAAGTAACAGTCAAGGGTCAAATGTTGACAGTAGGAGACACATTAGCAGTGCCTTAGACCTCTGCACCACCCAAGAAACTTGTAGGGTTATTTGTTTTTGAAATATTTCCTGTAAGGTTTCCTGTCAGGTTTCTTTATCAACCACATTTATATTTAGTCTGAAGAAAATGAATATTTCCCACAAGTTTGTTTTTCATTCTACACATAACAAAAATATAGTTTTTCAAAACATTTGTCAAGTAGTTTATTTATGATTTTTTTCTAGTTTCACCACATATCTATTATATTTTGACAACAGAATACATTTTAATTCGCTTTTTATAGTATTAATGTGTATTTGTAGTATTTATTTTAATATTACATTGCTATCTTTAAGTATTTGAGCAGAGACACAATTGATGTTGCTTTGGCTGTGTACTCCAGCACATTGGATTGAAAGTAAAACAATGCTTAGGTTATAGGGCAGTGTCCGTTTTAATGTTTGGGTATTAACGTCCATGTATTGTGAACCATGTAGGAAATGCTACGGTTTAATTACATAGTTCCTCTAGTTTGGGGATAAAAAGTAATTGGAAAAATGTAATCTAAAAATGTCGTATTTAGTACTTGTTTTCAAATCCTTCGTTCAAAGACTGAATGAAATCTATGACCCATAACTATAAGCAGATGGGAATATCTTCCCTGGTAATAAGGGCTGTCATGATTACGTTTTAGTTGACGATTAATTGTTGCAAATTTAACTGTGATTGTCTATATTGTAAATATTATGGCAATATTATAGTATTAGCCTAATAATATTGTTAAAATACACATGGTGAATCCGGAGATGATTCCTCAGATTTGTGGTGTTAGTGCTTTTTAGTGCCACCTTTCTGAAGCAATTCTGGCAATTTGCCTCCCCCAAATGATTGGGCTCACCTCTTTCAATTTGCCTCCCCCAAATGATTGGCCTCACCTCTTTCAATTTGCCTCCCCCAAATGATTGGCCTCACCTCTTTCAATTTGCCTCCCCCAAATGATTGGCCTCACCTCTTTCAATTTGTCCAAAACCAACATGCACCAAGAGCGAAGAACTACCACTAAATCAATTTTGTTACCAATTTTGAACCATTGCTGTTCACAAAACACAACTGCAAAGCAATGACAATAATATGTTGTTGTGCCACTTGATATTTCACCTCTCGCTGAGCTGCGGACATTATATGTTCTGCTATATTTCTCAGCTACTAGGTAAAGCCATGTTGCCGCTAGCAAAAAAAATATTTCTTAAGATTTCAGATAATTGTCACACTGGTTAGGCAGTTGGTTGTCACAATTTGGGAAGGAGAAAAAGAAGGGAAAATCTGAACATAAGACAGAGCTTCTCCGGTCCTCTGATGGAGAGGAATGCCTTTGTCTTGTGCGCATTGAGAGCTTTTCCAATCGACCCCAAAATAACATGGATAGAGTCTATTATGTGCAGCATTGGGCACACAGTTCACTGCTCATAGATCACCAAGTTACATATGTCGAACTGTGATTTCCTTTATTCGCAAGCACATAGTAGAGTTTTGAGGTTAGGGTTTAACATAACCCATTATGTTAAAACATGCTATGAGAAGTGACAGTAACTTATACCCAATACTTTAATCTTTGGACTAATACTGAAGTTAGTATTCTGTTATTACTTGATACAGAGAAATATAGGCAAGACTATAGTGTGACAACCAACCCTAGTCTCCCCTACTTTAGACGGCCTGTAAGGT
This sequence comes from Novumbra hubbsi, assembly GCA_016801125.1. Classification (NCBI taxonomy): domain Eukaryota; kingdom Metazoa; phylum Chordata; class Actinopteri; order Esociformes; family Umbridae; genus Novumbra; species Novumbra hubbsi. Next base: position 29,437 of record JACXGK010002515.1, on the reverse strand, counting down.
AGTAATAAAGATATTTGGATTGGCTGAAGATTTTTCACTCTTATATTCATGTTTGGTGATGGTTTTACAACTATCTTGTATGCAGGGATCTTCCCCCCTTAACACTTAATGAAACCGTGTCGACCTGGTTATATCAGGAGACAAGGCGACCCATGAGCCCCCAACAGTCCAAAAAGAGTTACAACAGGCAGAAAAGATATCAGTCAATTGCACACACACAAATAACAGACCCAGAGCTTGACCGGAAAGAGAGAGGTCATGATGTCAACTGGTGAATCATAACCCCACCCTTTGGTGTCTAAGTGTAGCTGAACTGTCCTTCAGAACATACTTGATTATATGACTAGATTACTAACTACCATTATTCATTGATACATACAGTTTAACACATTCATTGTCAATAAGTATATGACAGATAAAGACATCACTTATAATATTGTCTCTATCATCAATACATTCATTTGGTGGACATGTGAAATATAAAAATACTCCTACAGTACCCCCATTGCTTCATTTTTAACCAGGAAAAACTTGGGTCTGTTGTACCTCACGGTAATAACCTAGGCTATTGTAAACTTAAGCTAGATTCAAACAGGCAGTCTATTTAGGTAACACATCAAACACATGCAATATACATCAATCTTTTTGTATCAACCAATTAATAACCTGTAATTTAAAACTTCTCAGTTTCATGCAAGCAGTTAGAATTAGCATGTTGGCTCTTATTTACCAGCTATTTACATGTGCAAGGCCCTGAGTTTCTTCATGAATTGGCAATTTGGAACTGCTCATTGTTTGTCGGATATGCTGAAGGCAAATCCAAGTTGCATGTATTGAATGAAGCTGAATTTTCAGATTACAGCGTACATTGTAACTATTATAAGGAGATGTGGTTAATAAATCTTTCATATAAGAAACCCATACCTTCGCAACATCATTTGATTCCCATGGTGGACCAGGATGTATGTACTGTGCTGTAAGTCAATCTGGATAAGGGATTCTGCTAAATAACTATAATGTAAATGTGTGGTTTAAACACTAGCAAACCCATCTTTTCAGTTGGTGACCAATTATATTCAGAATTCAAGTAAAATTATTATATACAGATTTAGTAAAATAAAATGTATACATTTTAAGTATACATACTTAATCTGCTAACAAAGGGAACATGTTGGTTATGTGGGGGTTCTATATGTTCTTCACAATGTATAAATTGATGGGCAGGTAGTAGCAGCATTTGGAATTTCTTAACCCTTTATATCTCAGTAGAACTCTAGAATGCTGCTGTAAATTCTCAGGAGTTCTATAAATAAATAAGATTTTCTTACACATTTCAAATAGACATAGCAAAAGAAACTAAGAACAAATTAAAATTACAAGTTAACTTTGTTTTAAAGAGCACACCCTCATCTTTTATTTGACACCACATTCACGTAACTTTGAATATATATTGTTTTCTAAACCACAGCTGAGCTCGCCTATCAAGATATCTTGACAGGTATATTATTGCCATATATTACCAACATTTCACACAGTTTATTTTGTTTCTCACCTCGACATCATTATCGCTTTCAAAGATCTAGGACGTTCCAAATTTGCACCACCAAGCAACTCTTCTAACAAAAAAAGCAGAGGCGGTTTTGGTGCGTAATTGAGTGAAGACATTCTAAATACTAAAAGAAGTTAAATGACAGCATACCCTTTTTCTGGTGTCTTATTAAATGCAACATCCACGGGAATACAGTTACAGGTTTTTCCCAGGTAGATTTTGTGATATTTACACAGGTATTAAGGTTGAAGGGACACTGCCGGTTGCAGCCACTATGGGGTGCTAAAGGAATGCCGTTGACGGCCGCTATGGGAGCTAAAGGGTTAATAATTGCTAATCTGAGTGACATGAAATAAAACGTTACATTGATGTTAAAAGCATATACTCAGCATTCATCTCATTAGGTACACCTTGCTAGTACAGGGTTTGCCTTCTTGCCTTTGTTCTTTGTGGAATAGATTCTACAAGGTGCTGGAAACATCATAGCATCACACAGCTGTTGTGGATTTGTTTGGCTGCACGTTTATGACACAAATCTCCTTCTTCACCACGCTTTATTGGATTGAGTGACCATTTGAGTGCAATTAACTCATTGTCATGTTCATGAAACCAGTTTAAAATGATGTGAGATTTGTGACATGGCGAGGTATTCTCCTGGAAGTAGCTATTAAATGATGGGTACACTATGTTCATAAAGGGATGGAAATGGTTAGCAACAATACTCAGATTGGCTGTGGATTTTAAACAAAGTGTGCCAAGAATATATCCCCCACACCATTACACCAGCCCAAACCGTTGATACCGAATGGATCAAGGCAGGATGAATCCATGCTTTTATGTTGTTTACGCCAAATTCTGACCCTACCATCTGAACGTAGCAGCAGATATCAAGACTTCTCAGACCAGGCAACTTTCTCTGTTGTCGAATTTTGTGAAACTTGTTCAAATAGTACCCTCGGTTTCCTGTTCTTAGCTGACAGGAGTGGCACTCTACTGCTGTAGCTCATCTGCTTCATGGTTTGACGTGTTGTGCGTTTAGAGATGCTCTTCTGCATACCTCGAACTTGTCTGGCCGTTCTTTTTTTACCTCTAGTATTCACCCAGAGAACTGCCGCGCACTGGATATGTTTTGTTTTTCTGACCTCTGTTAACCATAGAGATGGTTGTGTGGGGGATATAAATCTAAATCTCCTTTCTTTCCCGTTTTGATGCTTGGTTTGAACTTCAGAAGATCATGTCTACATGCCTTTATGCATTGAGTTGCTGCCACATGATTGGCCGGATTTAGATATTTGTGTTAACAAGCAGTTGAAAAGGTGTATTTAATAAAGTGGCCAGTGAGTGTATATTGTAAGGTTGTGAATCGTTATAGACATCATTATTCTAAGGGTTACGATTCAATCCCAAATCGCTGTCCATTTGATTGAAGTGTGCTATGTTGATTGAAGAATGCTAGCCTGCTAACAAGTGATTTGATCGTTTGAGATAAAGTAAGTCTATCGACTTGTCTATTTTTGGTGTCTCCAATTTATGGGGTAGTTGCATGCTGCAAGTTGTGTAGTTTGCATATTATTCTGAAATAAATTCTGTGGTTTTCCCTTCATCTCTGGATGATAGCATGCTCCGTGTGTGTGTGGAGATCAGATGAATGCACCCAAAGTTCTGACGCACTGTTCAGTTTTTCAAGCTCCGCTGTTATGATGCAGTGTACCAGAATCTCTCTTTAAAGTACAACACCACGTGACCAATGACTTTAGACGCTTCGGATGTAACTAGATCCGAACGTGTCCTTTTCCGAGTAGCCAGGTTAATGAAATCCTGTCACTTTGAGGGCTTTCAGTAGGAGTTTGAGACACACATGCAAATGGAAATTAGAAAGTAGTATTTGAAAGAGCAAGTTAGTTAAGAGAGTCTAAACTAGAGCTATTTATTCGTTTATTAGTAGTAATTTGAGAGTTATATAAGTAGGTCATTTGAGAAGTAGCAAAGATACCTATTAAGTGTTGTTTAGCTAGGTGTTTGGAAAGGGTAATGGGTTAGTGTATTAGAGAGCAATGGATAATGTGTTTATGACGTTGGTAATTGTAACAAATATAGCGACCAATATATTTGTTCAATATCTATTTTCTAGTGGCCGTTGACGAGACAATAACTGACTAAAAAGAAACAGAAAAACATTTTTTTTAAAAAATTTTGGTTGACATAAATGAGAATAGATAAAAATTGTCAATAGTCTGATAATATTCTGGAATAACCACCAAAGTAGGATAGGAGAATTTTTGGAAAGAGGTTCTCAGTGTTTTTCTTATCCCAGTATATGCACAGGCAAAGATGGTGGTATGATGTCTGGAGACGTGGGTTTACCTTCATTTGTTAACTATAAAAAACGTTTTGGAATGTTCCGTTCTCCTCTTGTTCTTACATTTCAAAATGATATTTCCATCCATGTCAATTAAACTGCTCAAACAATCACACATGTGCATTACACATTTTCTATCTGCTAGTTACATTTTAGAAATGTCAGGCCTTCATATTGTGCACAATGCTGATCTTACTGTTAATGAATAGGCCTAGTTGAAGGCGTTATCCGCGTTGTAAGGGAAACATTATGATATGTTCCATTAGCCTTAGTTATTATGGTGATATGTTTAGCCTACTGTAGGTTAATTGACAAGGCTACTATAATTGTTATTGGACAAAAATGTAACTAAATCACAAGGGCATTTTGTTGACCAAAATGGCTGTGTTGTCATTTATGCAATATTTAGACTAAATCATTACTCAAATGATATGAATGTGACTATATTTTAGTAAAATAACATCACAGGATCGATGATGTCCGACGCATCATTTAACCAAGTTTCTTTTTCAAACTGGAACTCAATATCCCATGGTCGGCTGGTCTAATTTGTGATTTAGCAGCCTCTGCCATGCCATGTGTGTAAAGTAGAGGACTCGCTTCCATTACGTCATTGAGCATTAAGTAATTTTGTTTACTAGTTGAATATATAAAATAAATATTGAATCAAAACATTTATTCAGAATCATGATTCAAACTTGTAGCAATATTTCTCCCTGTCCCTAATAAGGTGTTTGAGACATTAAACGTCAATTATATTTTATCTTTTTAATATTTAAACCCTACCATAAACATAATATATGTAATGTCAAAAACACTTTTAACGTCACATGGTTACAAAAAGCAGGTCCTGTGGTATCATAGGGCTGTTTATGATCAATGTACCAGAGCAGGAATTCACTTGTCTGGTGCCAAGTTCTTCTTGTTGCTCTGTTCAGACCGGCTTTTAATCTTAAGAGCAAGTCCGAGACAAAAATACCTAAATTACATATCTGCAATGATACCCAAGGAAGTTCAGGTGTGACACGAGGGGCTGATATTTCAAGACTTTTCCACAAATGACCTGTCTGTATACTAATTAAATAGGAAAGGGGGTCTTTTTCAGTTTGTCCACAAGGTCCAACAGATTTGGTTTCTGTGTTTTTTCAGAGACGTACTGACAGAGTTGGATCCAGAAACCTTTCAAAACCTTTAGCCTCGCAAAGACACGAACCTTCGCTTTCACCACAGGCACAAACGCGTCTTTTCTGGGACCTTGAGTTCCGGATGTGATCTATGAGAGTGTGATCAGTATGTGATCTGACACTGGGCCCAGTCCCATCCACCCAACCATGACAAGTTCAGTCTCAAGATACACCTCTAAAGTTCAATTTCATAATATGCTCTATTGTTTTCTCGAGTCATACAGTCTATCAGCAATAAGGGATTCAACCTTTGGCCATAATCACACATGGTGTCTCTTTGTTCCTTTGCTCACTAAGTAGTGTCAATGGTAGCAGTGTGGAAACAGAGTAGGTTTTTTCAGGTGGGGTTCTAAAATTCAAATGCTACTGAATAACCTACAGTGGGGAAAAAAAGTATTTAGTTAGCCACCAATTGGGCAAGTTCTCCCACTGAAAAAGATGAGAGAGGCTTGTAATTTCCATCATATGTACACTTCAACTATGACAGACAAAATGAGAAAAGAAAATCACATGGTAGGATTTCTTATGAATTTAATTGCAAATGATGGTGGAAAATATGTATTTGGTCAGTAACAAAAGTTTATCTCAATACTTTGTTGTATACCCTTTGTTGGCAATGACAGAGGTCAAATGTTTTCTGTAAGTCTTCACAAGGTTGTCACACACTGTTGCTGGTATTTTGGCCCATTCCTCCATTCAGATCTCCTCTAGAGCAGTGATGTTTTGGGGCTGTTGCTGGGCAACACAGACTTGCAACTCCCTCCAAAGATTTTCTATGGGGTTGAGATCTGGAGACTGGCTAGGCCACTCCAGGACCCTGAAATGCTTCTTAAAAAGCCACTCCTTTGTTGCCCGGGCGGTGTGTTTGGGATCATTGCCATGCTGAAAGACCCAGCCACGTTTCATCTTCAATGCCCTAGCTGATGGAAGGAGGTTTTAACCCAAAATCTGACGATACATGGCCCCATTCATTCTGTCCTTTACACAGATCAGTCGTCCTGGTCCCTTTGCAGAAAAACAGCCCCAAAGCATGATGTTTCCACCCCCATGCTTCACAGTAGGTATGGTGTTCTTTGGATGCAACTCAGCATTCTTTGTCCTCCAAACACGACGAGTTGAGTTTTTACCAAAATGTTCTATTTTGGTTTCAAGTGACCATATGACATTCTCCCAATCTTCTTTGGGATCATCCAAATGCTCTCTAGCGAACTTCAGATGGGCCTGGACATGTACTGGCTTCAGCAGGGGGACACGTCTGGCACGGCAGGATTTGGGACCCTGGCGGCGTAGTGTGTTAGTGATGGTAGGCTTTGTTACTTTGGTCCCAGCTCTCTGAAGGTCATTCACTAGGTCCCCCCGTGTGGTTCCGGGATTTTTGCTCATCGTTCTTGTGATCATTTTGACTCCACGGGGTGAGATCTTGCATGGAGCCCCAGATCGAGGGAGATTATCAGTGGTCTTGTATGTCTTCCATTTCCTAATAATTGCTCCCACAGTTGATTTCTTCACACCAAGCTGCTTACCTATTGCAGATTCAGTCTTCCCAGCCTGGTGCAGGTCTACAATTTTGTTTCTGGTGTCCTTTGATCGCTCTTTGGTCTTGGCCATAGTGGAGTTTGGAGTGTGACTGTTAGAGGTTGTGGACAGGTGTCTTTTATACTGATAACAAGTTCAAACAGGTGCCATTAATACAGGTAACGAGTGGAGGACAGAGGAGCCGCTTAAAGGAGAAGTTACAGGTCTGTGAGAGCCAGAAATCTTGCTTGTTTGTAGGTGACCAAATGCTTATTTTCCGCCGTAATTTGCAAATAAATTCATTAAAAATCCTACAAGCTGATTTTCTGGATTGTTTTCTCATTTTGTCTGTCATAGTTGAAGTGTACCTGTGATGAAAATTACAGGCCTCTCTCATCTTTTTCAGTAGGAGAACTTGCACAATTGGTGGCTGACTAAATACTTTTTTGCCCCAATGAATGAACCTATGAATAACCTTGACAAAATAACAGGAGAGTTCATCAACATTGGTTCTACACCTTATGTACACAGAGGTTTAAAAGAAATGCATGATTTGACTTTAAGTTATTGCATTTGTGGCACTATCTACATCCATTTGGAGTCTATATACTGTGTGTATTAAGATTTTTTGCATGCGCATATCTAAGCTGTCCCGGAAATACCCAACGGTTCTGAAAGTCAAGTAAGTCCATTAAAGATGATGGCAAATTTTCATTAGGCATTTCATGCTGCATTGGACAAGTAAGGTGGTGACCAGAAGTCTTTTGGGCTGAAATAGCAGGATCATATAATGGTATTGAGTTAGGTAATGGTGAGTGAAAGCAATGTGACATTATACTGTGAAATATCACACTTGCCCACCAGTGGTGCAATGTTAAACAGTAAACCTGAATATATATATATATACACTGCTCAAACAAATGGAGTAAATTACACATCTGGTCTTGATGCACAAAATATATTAAAGATCAACATCTTTACTGTGTATTATGTAATTTGTTACATAAATATAAAAAGATGTAACGACAGTGGAAACCAAAATCACCAACTGATTGAGGGCTGGATCCAAACTTACACCAGAAATCTAAGTAAACCATTGAAATCACAGGCTGTTCTAACTGGAGTGAATTTCATCACAGCAACTCATAATGTGACTCCGTAGTGTGTATGGCCCCAACACTCCTGACAAAGTCTAGGAATGTGCCTGATGAGACGGAGGACAGTGTCCTGTGGGATCTCCTCCCAGACCTGGATCAGGGCATCAGCTCCTGGACAATCTGTAGCGCTAGTTCAGATAATCTTGGGACTGACTCTGTTGTGTTTTTTTGTGTTTCCACTTTTAGAGCATGTGTATCTGTTAAATTTAATTTGGTTCATAAATGTAGTCAGATGTTGTGCAGAACTTACAGACTAAGGGCTAGTTTAACATATGACTTTCCGTTGCATACTGCTGAATTTGAGAAAGCAAACAAATATTTCAGACAAATTTGATCTTACAAAAATGTGTAATATACTAGGCCTCACCACCAATATAATTTCCCAGTATGCATTGCCCATTCAAGTTTAAGTGTAGAGTAAACACCCATGAATGAGACGCATCTAGTTTAGCCAGGGAACCCAAGTGGGCATTGGCTATGTACCCTGCTTATTGGCATAAGTATTACTATTGTAATAGTACAGTGTTAATGTTATAAATAATGTTGTGTGCACCATTGGGATGGAACAGAGCCTAATGCATACATAATCTGTGTGTTGTTAACCATTGTTACTCTAATGGGTGGTTAAACCAAGACATGGCGTTACTTGTCTGAACAGTGTTTGTATCTGTTATTGAAATCAAATATTATGTTCACCTATTTATACATTACATATCTGCTAAGGCCTCCTTTTGCAGTCTTGCTTTGCGTAATACGTGACCAGGAAGTCTTGATGCAAATTTCCCTGATTTCCCCCAAATAATGTGTTGGGATTTCTGGAAAAACTTGACCACAGTTGATCAACCCTACCTCAGTGTACATGCAAAAAAGGGTAATAAATACCTAAATAAAAAATATCAAGCTGCAGTGGAGCATTCTGAGAAACATAATTTCTAAAACAAAAACAAAAATCAAGACGTCATGTCAGTAACAGTGTCACTTGAACATTTGATGTCATTAGTACATTTCACCTAGTTAATCATACTAGGAATAAAAAAACAAAAATGCCTCTACGCTTAAAATGTATTATGCACATGCAGAGCAAAGGCTGAACACCTTCCTATAGGCGAGCACACAAGTTAACATGTTTGTTCAATGTGTTTGGTCGCTCTCTGTGTTGAGTGTGCGTGTCTGTCTTTGTGTTTGTATACATTTTAAATGCATGTGTCATGGATCACTGTCTGGTTAGCTTCAACTCCCAGATGGCCCCAGTCCTTTGACCTGTAGACACATCATATGTTTTTTTCTTCCTTCCTCAGTTGTGTATGAGCATCGCTCGCGGCTCGAGAAGTCTCTGCAGAAGGAACGTGTGGAGCACAAGAAGGCCAAAGAGGGTGAGGGCCAGCATTGTCAAAGGAAATGTGTCAATCGTTGGTGATGCTCTTGTACTAACATGGTCGCTATCGCTCCTGCCTTCCTGTGACAGATTATTTGGTCTATAAACTGGAAGCACAACAGTCGCTGAACAAAGAGAAGGTAGGCCGGAGTCCCCAACTAATATACTTGTGACAAAAAGATGGAGTAAAGTCAGCATTTGTGTGTTCATCTGTTTATGTGGGCTGTCATATTTACAATTCATATTCATAATGTAAGGTCAGCTCAGATGTGACATTCTGCTGTGGGCATTGGGGGGTGGGGAGAATGATATAATGGGAGAGATTTTGTTTGTTGTTAAACAGCAAGACTCTAGCAGCAGATTCAACTCCTTACATGTGCAGCACCAGATGCTTAAGGTCAGTAAAATTGACCCAGTCTCTGTCTAGACTTACTGATTCATTTTCCCAGTATTCTTCACACCACTCCATAGTTTTTAAAACCTTCATTGGAATACTGTATGAGTACTCAGACACACACACACACTGTGTGTTTGTGTCTGTATCTCTTTGTCTATCACCTGCACCTTACTCTGTCTATCCAACACTCACTCCTTGTCTCTCTCTGCGTCTTTCACACTCACACGCTCTGTCTTTGTGGTCTTAGAACCAGCACGAGGACCTGAAGAAGCAGTACTATGACCTGCAGGAAAAGCATCAGATCCAGGGAGAGGACCACGGAAAGGCCTTGGACGAACACAAGGACCGTTTGGAAACACTCCAGCAGATCAAAGAGGTGGAGGTCTCGAAACTGAAAGGTAGACACACACAAGCGCGGGAGGGTACAAGTGAAAACCTATACTTTTTGTCTCTGCTGACTTTGAGCAGCGTTGCACACTGTGGATGCACTGGCATGAAAACATTGCAATGTGTTTCACAGTACACAGTAGGGCTTGCCTGTTACATGTTTCAGAAGCATTTTTTTCTTTTTTGTTTTTGTTGGTTATGATTTCTATGATCTTATTTTAAGAGTGAATTTATCTGGCAGGTTTGGCCCAAGTGTTTAAAATCTCAATTCATAATTGCAATTGCGATACTTACCGAATTCTTTTTTTTAAATATTTGATTGACATCATGCCGGCCTAGCAGACCGTGTTTATTGTCCTGTGTTCATGCTCTCACTGCAGAGAACATGTATAATCTAAAGGAGGAGAACAAGCAGTTGAGGAAAGCTCACCAGGAAATCCATGTTCAGCTCCAGGACTCCAGAGTGAGTACCTTAAGCTTCTGAAAAAGTGAATTACAATATTATTTAAATTGGATGGTGATTGACGATATAATTATTATTCCAGATTCAGCATAATGATCTGAAGTCTGCCCGTGATCAGCTTGCACTGACACTGGAAGACCACAAGAGTGCGCTGGCCGCCGCTCAGGTAGGCACATACAGCACTGTTGGGTTGTGCTTTGTAACACAGCAATCCAAGCTCTATCCTGGTCATGGGATATTATCCTCTGTTCGGTAAGGGGTTTTTGAGCTTGAGCGGCACATCAAAAGCATTCTGAAACCAATGGAGTGGAGAAATATAATTGGGTGACTGGGGTGCCGGAGTGAAATAAGTGAGCCGCTAATCTGGTAAAAAAAGATGTACAAATTCTACAGCATTGTCGGTCTGCAATGCACCGTCGTCCGTCTGATGTGTACAGGGTGTTTGAGCTTACCTGGTCCAGTTGATTGGATTGACAAGGTTCCATTCAGTATGATGCCTTAACTTGATGCCTTGATGTGCTTGACCTTCCAGAAGAGCGTAAGGACGCTGCCCCCTAACGCTCTTCTGACCTTCAGCTAGGCTTGGGCTAACCTTTTGCCCATGCAATTGTCCTTCAGTCTAACTCTGATATCGTCTGCGTCAGTTTACCAAGGGTTATTTTGGTGGTTTGTAATGGTTGTCTAGTGGTTGTGTAACGTTTGTGTGGTGGTTCCGAATGGTTGTCTGATAGTTGTTCACTGGGCTCTCTAAAGGTCCAGGTTGAAGAATATAAACAACTCAAAGAGAAGCTGATTAAAATGCCCATCCTTCACCATGATGAGAACTCCGCCCCCCAACCGCTCCAGCCTTCTGCTGGAATAGCCAATGCTCATGAACAGGGACCGCCCCCACCGCAGCCTCCTGCCATATTGGCCAATGGGGAAGCGCATGGCCATGAGGAAGACCACCGCGATACAGAGTCCAGGGTACAGCGGTTTGCTCTTTGTTGATACACCCTTGAATTGGTCATGTCATTCTGACACAAACACCGTTTTTATCTAAACCGCTCTGTTTTCCATTGATTCGTTGATTCTGCAGGAGAGGGAGGCGGCCAAAGCTGAGCTGCAGTCTCGACCTGCCACGTCCAACAATGCTGAGCGGGAGAAGGAGGGCTACGGGGAGGTTGAGGGGGAGGCCGAGCGAAGGAGAGAGTTGGCGGAGGAAGAGATGGAGCAGGCAGGACAGCCCCAGAAGCTGGAGGAGGAGTCGGACCAACCTCAGGACGACGAGGATGGGTTGGAGAGGGACCAGCCGGATGACAACGCCCTGGACCGCCAGAAACGACAGCCTCATCCGGTAAGAACCGCTTCAGGATCATTTGAAATCCAGTCAGTTCTGCTTGAAGTTCTGCTTAAACAACGAAAGGCACTTTGGTTAAGACTAGGGGTCTTAACCATTGTTTTCAACCACGTTTTCAATCTGGCTCCTTGACCTCATCCCCAGTTTCCATTTGGCTTGCTCATCCTTCTTCCATGCAACAATTTCCCAAGATACTTATTCTAAATAATGAATAAAGGAAATTACTTCAGTTTTTCATAAAAAAAAACCTGGACAAAATAAGTTTTTTTTATTTAAAGTCTTTCAATCATGTTTTAAATCTAAATATAGAAATAAATACAAATAAACAAATATAAATCTGTTGCGTTACAGACAAACATTTTCAGGAATGTAAACAAATCTCTATTAAATTAGGGCAGCAGCATTAAGAGCTTTATTTGTAAGACAACAGAGCTCTGTCAATGAAAAACAGTGAGTAAAAGTATCATGTCTGGAATGGCTTTTTGTTCAAATAAGCAAATTATGAAATTAAGAAAGGTCAGGATATTAACATGCTCACAGCAGAGACGATCCTTTCTGCTGGAGTGGATGTTGCGGGAACGCAAAGAAAAGGTCTCGCAAGCTTTGATAGGTTGGGGAAACCACCCCCTTTTTCCTTCCACCAACATAAGGCCTCTTCTTTTTTGAGGTATTGTGATTCTGAATATTTGTAAATCTGCATTTATTATAACTATCTAAATGTGTCTCATTACAATGGTCGTAAACACTGAACTGCCTAACTGCTGTCTGTGGACATGTTGCTACGGTTTTAAAATGTGTAGATAACTGGGAATCTTGCTTACCAGCACATTCACCTCTCACAGTTTCCATCTCCACACGTACAGGGATGTTTCCTTTTTAAATGTTCCAGCACGTTGTGCCCCCATGGAAAGCAAGGCCTTGCATGCATTACAGATTACAGCACTTTTTGTTTTAACTTCAGGGAAACTTTCCCACACACAACTTGTTCTGCTCTGTTTGCACACTGACATTTTAATTCTGGTTTCTTCTATTGGATTGCATAAGGGAAGGCTGCATTAGTGTAGTGCTACAGTGCCGAACTGGTCAAATAACATTATTGCCGGTACTTAAAGGTCCCATGAGATCAAAAAAGGTTTCAGCCCTAGTGTGAACCGAGCTTGGGCCATTGTTTTCCACAGGATCCACAAAGTGACATACAACTCATCCCTGAGACCCACCTCCAGCAGAAGTCCCCCTACGAGCAACAGCAGGAGCAGCAGCGACTGGAGGCCCAGAGGGCCCAGAGGATGAGGGAGCTCCATCTGCACCAGGAGGCCCAGCAGGTCCAGAGAGTGAGGGAGCAGAGGGAGAGGGAGATGCATATGAGAGAGCAGCAGGAGAGAGAGGCGCAGCAGCACAGAGAGGCTGACCATCGGGAACAGCTACTGAAGGAGGAGCAGCTCAGGTCAGAGGGCTGGGGGTCAAATGTCACATGGAAGTCATTAAGAGGACGTAGTTTGAATTCAATACGCAAAGGCTATCTGACTTCATGACATTCCCTTGTGAAACCATGTCATGTTAAAATGCCTCGGGTGTTCTTCAGGAAGAAGAGTCACTATGAGAACATGGATGACATCGTCCGGGGCGATGAAGACCCTAATCTTGATGATGAGGGGGGTGAGTTAATCATGTCAAATCCCACTAATGTCCTGTGGGTATCCTACAGGGGGCGTACCAGCAGTTACCACTTGTCCTTAGCTTGACGCATAAAAATTCATTGAGTAACAGTAAAAAGTTATCCCAAGTCATACCCACGGCATCCACCCTTATACCATGTATTCCATCCAGTCAGCATTCATTCATAATAGCTTACCAGTATACAATAACATTTATGTGAACAATGAAGTTATACGTTTTACTTATTTGGACACTTAGATGGATATTTGAGCTTACGTCCAGTATTGCTCTTCAATACTTACTGACTGTTGGTTTGCTGTGTTTGTCCAGAGACTGACCACAACTTGCATCATGATCAGAATGAGAAGCAAGACGATGTGGACCATCGAGTTCCAGAGGTTAGTCATTAAACATCTTACTTTCCAGCTAGAAGACCGGCACCTGGGTTCTCATCTGATATTAGATCACGCCTTTTTATTCTTTCAACACATTCTTTCAACACATGCCTGGTGTTTTCAGATAACTGTAAAATATGACTGATCCTTCCTATTAGTGTTGGAATGGTGTGAGCGTACTCAAACAAAATTACTTACTTTTGGGCTTCTGTAGATTATAAAAAATTGTGAATCGGAGTAGACTGTTCATTGGCCAGCTCAACTTCTTCCTGAATAATACATCATACTACACCAAAGTTGTTAATGCATGTAAGATCAAAGCTCAGTGTAAATAATGAAGAGTTTGTCCCTTGGGTAAGACTTGCATTCTTTCATGTGCGTGCCTAATAAGACATTTCTGGCTCCCTCACACACGTATGTACACACGACAGTGATCGCTCTCTGTGCCCTCCCGTCCTCTAGGGGGCAGTAGAGGGGGAGTTGGATCCAGAGAATGACCCCAATAACCAGGGGGAGGATGAGTTTGATGTGGCCGAGGACCACCCTGCTCATCCTGGAAAGGAAGAGGAGAAAGCGCCAGTGAAACACACAGACACACACCACAACCACCCAGCCGTAGAGGAGGAACTGGTGGTGAGAGAGGGTGTGAGGAGGGAGGGAGGGCAGCCGGGAGGGAGGACTTAAGTGTGGGGGGAAAAACAACAGCTGTAGGGAGGAGACAGTTGGAAATAGAAATGGAGGGTTTGAGTGACCGTGGGATGAGGTCAACTTGTTCTCTAACATTCCATCCACTGTCACCAGGTGGCCATGGTAAAGGTGGTTGTGGTGGCTCTGTCCGTGGTAACGGGGTCACTGTTTCTGTGTGTGCAGATGGCTGTAAACCCGGACCAGCAGGAAGACAACCTGGATGAGCAGTATCAGGAAGAGGGCGAGGATGAGGTCACACATTTAGACTTAAATCCTTTTTTTTTTTTTTTTTTTTTATGTATAGAAAATGTTTATTAACCCCATTTCTCATCTCCCTGTTTTGTAATGCCCATTTCAGAATCATGGCCCAGTAACACCTTGGCACAATTGCTTACTAATCCAACCAGATCTTACATGAGCAATTTTTACTAGCACTGTTTACCATTGTCCTAGCTCATCTTCAAGTCATAATAGTCATTTATTTTGCGAGATATTGTGGAAAAAAATATGAAACAGTATCATAGTTAGCTAGTTTGCTATTTCCAGTGTATAATCAGTGCTATGCCAGGGCAAACAATGCTCAAACATTACCAGTACAATTGCTCCCAGAACAAAGCTAGCTAAACTTTTAATCTACTGCTTCAATAGCGTACTGAGCATGGTTTGAGAGGAAGTGGTATACATCTAATCAGTTATCTTAGCCAGTATCCAGATCTAATCATTTTAGCCAGACAACTAACATTATCCAGAATGAGGCACACTAGGGTTAGGGTTAGGTCAACCCTAGTTGCTACACTGCTATCATATTGTTGTTGAACAACCGGTGTTGACAGACACACATCTACAGCTGGGATTGAATTGAGCCACTGCCAAATTGTAACAGAGAGATTTACATGTAACATAAAAAATTATGCATAGCTAGTTAGCCTGTCCAAAGTAGCCACATTTACATTTCTAAAGTAGGTACATTCTGATGGTTTAGTGAATTCCAAAGTAGATTCAATAAATAATTTAGCGATGGCCAAGGGGTACATTTCTACCGTTAGCTAGCTAGACTAGTTTTGCTTAGTCCAATCGAAACTCCATATGACATTAACAATACTGCATTGTGTTTCTCTGTTTTGACTACACTGCATTGTGACAAAGTACTCTACATACCTTTAACCTGTTAGGTGCAGGAAGATTTGGGGCAATTAAGAGCTGAGGAGGTGGAAGAGGAGGTAGAGGACCCTTACAATGAGGACAATGGAGAACATGTGAGTCTACAACACTATAAACAAGTGTAGGAAAATGGCTGCACAGATGGGCAATTAAATGGGGAATACAGTTGATACAACATTTGACTGGTTAAGCATCAGCCTTTTGTGTTTGTATCATGTCTCAGTAGGTGACTGCAGGATTGGGTACAATGTCACCCCAAGCTCTGGTGGTCTTCTTATGGCTGTTGCATGCCACCGCACACATTCTCATTCATAATTAAAAGGCTAGTCAATGTTCTATAATGTCAGTTTTTGTTCCAGAAAGATCAGCCTTGCCACGTTACACATCCAAATCTCAACTCTATTTATTGTTGTTACTCCTCATGTGGGTATGCCAGGGCTCTCCAACTCCAGCCCTAAAAGACTAACACACCTTATTTTCCTCCTGACTTAACGAAGGACCAGTTCCAACCGGGACACCGGATTTACCCGTTTATCTAGCAGGTTGAAATCTCTGGTGATTTGGACCCCCTGTGCAAATCACGTGTGGCCGAACACATTGCTCACATCTTTTAGTCCAACTGTTCGTTTGTTCTTCTACAGGATGTGGTGAAAGTCCAGGAGGTCCCAGCAGAGCACAAGAAAGGAGAGAACAATGAAGAGAATTATGAAGAGGACGAAGAGGAGGTGGTGGTTGGACAGGACAAGCGGCCCAATCGAAGGGAGATGTGAGACAAACAGGGACACTGACCTATGAGTGCCTTTCCTCATTACTGGGAGCCAATCGGCTCGCTCCATTTTCCCCTTTTTGTACCTTAAACTACCACTCATTCAGCATTCCAACTGGAGTAGTTTGGGAATCTGCTCAGAGATGGGGTTTATTCCCGATCTGTGCACGAATGGGACTGATGAATGTCTATCTATAAAAATGTCAGTGTGTCAAACCGTTCAACCGTCAATGTATTGTTACTATGTAAACTATTCGATGGAAAATGTTTTTATCAATTTTTACTCCAATTTTGTATTTTTTCTTTTTACTCCACACGTCATGTTTAAAAGAGGACATGCTTTACAATCAATCTTTTATTTATTTATTGTAGATAGGACCATCTTTTTGGGTGGAGTTTTTAAAGCGCTAACTATGCCTATGTCATCACTGGAGTACTACTGTATAATGGATACCATGGGGGGGGGCATTGATTTTTGTCTATCATGTTATTTAGCATTGTTAGCCATATACTGTACAATGCCACTGAAGCAATTACTTTGTTTCTTTCTGGTCATTTATTGGTCTATACCCCTAACCGTCCATGTGGTTCTTAAACACTACAATGTAGAGGCAAGTGCATCATTTGTACATATTGTTCCACCTGCCACATGTTTGAGGAATAAAAATGGTGACGGTTTAAATTTCTCGAGTGTGGTTATGATGCCGTCCACCTCTATCCTTTAAAGAAATAAACAACCTTAGAACATCAAATGACCAAAGTGGGACACTTACATAACATGTCCCAACTCTACCACAAAGCACAAAAGCCACATATGTAAATGTCTGGTGCCCAAATATAAATCCAAGATTAAGTTACAGCTACCTCCAGTTGTTTGACCACTAATATACTGAATAGGCCAAAGTCTTTCTATGACTTGGAAACGTGATTGTTCTTTTACTCAGAACAAGTCATTCTGATAACTATTGAAACTTGTAGGATCAATATCCAATAGACCAGTCAGGAGCCTGAGAACTTGGCTCTGAAGTTCCTGGAAAAGCTTGGTGAGTCTTTACTGTACTAATGCTGGAGCTAATCATACACTGCCCGCTAGGCAGACAAGGGTCCTCTAGAGAATTGGCTAATGCAAACTTGTCACTCAAGAGCTTATTTACGTTCAGAAAAAGAAAGTTTGCACACTAGATTTCCTCAGCAATGTTTATGCTGGCATGTGAGGTCTACAACAGGATTTTGGGAATCAAATCATGGACATTTTATTTGTAATATGCATGGACAATGCAAAACTATAATGCCAATCCAAGCAAGCCTCCAGGGGCTGCATCAAAAACAGCTCCTCAGAACGTGGCTTGTCAATCGATATCTGCAAATTTTAAATAATCTAGCCTAGTATTCCGAGATCCCAGAACATTGTAATGAAAATAAGCCCATAGTCTGAGAGACTACCTTCATAGAGTTCCTCACTGGGTCAAAGATCACTGCCAGATGAAAACAGAAATATTTTCAGCACCGACAGGAAGCAATTGGCATTTGGTGATTTTCTAACGGCAGTGTTAGGCTACTGACATTTTAAGAGTGGATATACAACTTCTTTCTACTGATCCATTAGGTTCTAGAAATCTTTACCTTCTTCCAACATACACCATTTAAAGCTATATAATTATATCAAGACAAGTACACACTTAAATCAGTCAATGACAATGTAGAGGTAAATGTATATTTATTTCTTAGTTTTTGCCTGGAGGTTATTGGGGTAGACAGTGTCAGTAATGCCTTTGGAATCCAATTGGAAGTGTTCAAATAACATGGAATCAAGCTCTGACCACCTCTGGTGTCATGACCCTGCCCATGAAAAGGGTAGAACCTGAAAAGGAAAAAAAGCATTCATAGAAAGTACTGAGATTAGTATTTAGGGACTACAGACTACCGAAAGAATGAAAAATCAAACACACCGGTTCTCGGGTTTCTTATGACAAAAAAGAAGGGGTGATCAGCCTTGAAGGTAGGATGCATCTCTGGAGGTGAGGGGGCCCTGGGCCTGTAGACTACTCCTACAGCTCAATGGAGAAATTGACACAATGACTGCGTTGCATATTGGAACTCTTAACAGTAGTGTCAAGGCTTACAGGGTACATACAATGCCTATAAAAAAAAAAAAAAATCTACTAAATACTGACCTGAAGGGGGTGAATATTTATGCAATCATCTACTTTACCTTATCTATGTCTAATTAATTTATAGAAATCAGTTTTCACTTTAATATTAGAGATTTCTTGGGCAAATTCCTGTCAAAAAAGCCTAACTATATTGACTTCATGTATAAAAATTATTTAATGTATAAAAGCAACAAAAGCGTGAAGCATGAGCGCACAGGTGCTAAAGTTCCCACAAGGAGTCGCTTGTGCACGTTGAAGCAACGCAATACAATGACTGCTCACCTCACCCATTCCTGGGTGTAATCCGCTGTGTGACACTTCTTCAAAGTTTTAGCAATTGCTTAACCCAATCTGTGACATTAAGCTGGCTTTCAAGTGATCTTATGTTCTTAACTTGGTTACAAGAGAAATAGCTTTGCTTATAATAGTACCACCAGAAAGAAAAGTGAAAAAAAAAAAAAGCAGCGGAGAGTTGGCAGAAAAACAGAACGTACTATAATGAAGTTCACTTGAGATCAACAGCAGTTCACACAAAGGATACTTCACCTGTTGCAGCAGCGCCTTCTGCACCCTCTTCTGTGACATCCAGGTAAGCCTTATGCACTGCCTCCGCAATAAAGGGTTTTCCACCTGGTAAAACAGTAGTCTTTCTGTTGGACTTTTAGGGGAAGAACATTACAAACTATATAAAAAGGGGCTAACAGACTGACTTAGCCTCCGTTTCAGTCATCAATTGTATCAAATGGACAGATATTTAGACGTTTGCAGCGAGAGTTGGGTGAATTGTGTGCATGTTAACAAACATTTATGAAAATGCGCTTCAGTTACTTTTCTGAAGTAATTGAAAGGGTTTATTTATGTAGTTTGTATTACTACAATTCATGATTGCCTCTTTTTTTACACTTGTTTCAACACGTAACTAACATTACTGTCACGACAATGTATGACGCAAAAATGCAGACAAGAAAAACCACGAGGGGGCAATGAGGTTCATGCAGACAGGTTTGTTGACTGAACTACACAAGCCTCCACATAATGAAGAATTTGTCAAATCAAGGAGGGACCCTTAACAAGCAATGCCAAAACTGTTACCAAGTAGAACAATGCCATTTGATGACACTTCCCCTCAGGCTGTGTAATAGAAACACGGTTTATCATACCTTGTAACACCGGAACTCCCTGGCAGGCTGGGATCCCACTTGTGGTCATGGCAGAAAGGTCAGCGTGGTCTGTGAATACCTCCTTGATGCCCAGATGCTGTAGCATTTCGAGCAGGTCTACCTTCTGCTCCACCCTAAACCTGATTAAGACCAGAGCTGCTCATGTAGTTCCCTTTAACTCTTATTCTGCACACCCAATTCTAATAATGAGCTGGATGAAAAGCCAAGTCAGGTCAGTTACAGCTGGGGTTGTAAAGAAATCCTACAAGATGGTAGATCTCTCCCCTGTACTTTAATGGCAGAAGCATAACCAAAAAAGTGTTTAGGCTCCCAAAACAGGTGGGCCAGTTCTGCTTAATATACAACCAGCATTCCCATGCAGCCATCCTCACCTGGGCAGGTAGACCTCCACCTTCTGCTTCTTGACATTGTTGGCCCACTCCTCCAGAAGAGGGGCCTTGATGATGGGCTCCAGAGCTGCCAAGGGGACCTCCTGCCTGGGCAACACTATCAGCATGCTCATGTCCTCTCCCTCGTAGGGCATCTCTAACACCTGGTACACACCACCAGCCTCGGACGAACCGTCACTGAACTCCCCTGAGACAGACATAACAGATGTCCGAAAAATGTAGATATTGGTCTGGTTAAGAGAAAGTATTTTGTAAAACAAACGTTTGTTGGATAAAACCATCATTTTAGTAACAGTCATGGCAGTGAAAATGTTCACTTCAGCCAACCATGTTACCAAAGCTAACATGGCTAATAAGTTGACAAGTAAGCTCACAAATAAGTACTTCAGCTTGACTAAGCCAGATGAAGTTTAAAAAAGAAAGAAATGGTGAGCGAGAAGATCATTGGCCTAGTGGGGCTAAAAGATGTAAAACCATTAATGAGGTTTATATACAACCCAAAGGCATTTCACAACACGAACAAGTTCTCAAACACACAAACGCAAACTAACCCACCATAGTTGAAATCTCCCATCTGGTACATCATGGGTGTTTGGATTTCGCTCCCGTGGTCTTTGATGAAGGTGGTGGGATGGGTATCTCCCAGCCCGAACTGAACCTTCCAGCGACCCCGAAAATACACTGCATTGACCAGGGTCAACAAGGTCTGACAGCTGAAGCTACTAGTTGAAAACAGGTCATGAATTTTACCTGAAGGAAGACACATTTTGTGGAATTAACTTATTACCATTTGAAATCCTGCCCAACACCATACCGGGGATTTGATTAAACAATTCAAAACACAACATTCTACCCCAGGAAATGTATGGGCAGAACACGAATACACTAATAATAAACAGTAATACGCTGTCATGAGGAGGAATCTTTGACATGCCTGTGATTTTATCTTTCAGGAAGATATTGGCAATGTCTATATGAATCTCCTGGCTCCAATTTAATGTACATTTAAAAAAAACCTCTGGTTTAAATATACGGGTTACAAATGAAGGCGCCACCTGGAGAGCAAGCCTCTTACTGCTCCGGGAAGTTACTCGGGATTAGAACATCTGACAAATAAGTATTGTATAGCAGTCCATTAGCACACACACGTTAAATCAAACATTTGTACCTTACAGTGCATTTGGAAATTATTCAGACAAACCTCAGGACACTTCACATTCTTACAGCCTTCTTCAAAAAGTGATCAAATAAATAGGTCTCAATCAACACGATCTCATGGGTTAAGTTTACAGACACTGCTAAGACACTTATTTTATTTTTACGGTTTCCTTTGATCATCCTTCACATACAGCCCATACATGAACCCTATCAAACATCTCTGGTGAGACCTGAAAATGGCTATGAGCAGCGATGCTCTCTCCACACTGACAAATGGCTATGAGCAGCGATGCTCTCCACACTGACAAAGGTGGAGGGGATCTGCTGAGAAGATTTGGAGGCTTTGTAAATAGCTGTTGTTTCATAAAAACAAAACGGTCTGCTTAGGGCTTATGAGGTATTTGGTGTGGATTAAGGGGAAACATTGCCTTACACCCATTTTAGAATAAGGTTGTAACTTAATGTATTAAGAATCTTTTATTTTTTTTAAGACTTGTCAAACACACCGCATCTAAGCTAATGTTAATAAGCAATTTCTGGCAGCAAGAAAAAAGTACTCAAATAGCATAGGGTGTGTTTACCCTCATAAATGAAAGTACACTAATGTTGTTAGTTTAATATTTTTGTAGAGTCTGTGCCTTAAAGCTTGCTTTCACAAAAGCAGTGTAGAACCATACTAATGGCAATATTAAAGTCAATTACCCCCTGAAGAGGGAATTTAGGCTGTTTGAGAAGGTTTAAATACTAAGCAACTTGCAATTTAGACTACTGTAACGTGTCAGAATTGTGCTCACAAAACTTGGTAAACATGGCTGGATTTTATACGTGCTAATATATTGTGGTTATAGAAAGTCCCCACACCCTCACAGCAACCCACAATAAAGTATACAACGATTATCATTCTGAAAATGAACAGTAAAATATCCCATTTGGATATGTGAACAACCTACTAGGTTTATACATGGTGGAATTGCCTTTTGGTTGAATTTTAGCCATACTTTGAATAAGTTGTTACTAGCAGAGAACACATTTTTCACCAGAATCTTTAAAACATTTAAATAATCTGACGCTTAATTTCATGCTGTAAGGCAACAATGACAGAATTTTGAAAGTGGGTGTTGACATCCTGAACCCCCCTCATTTACATATCTAGCTTCAGACCAGTCCATGTTTACTTAGTTTTTTTAACAAACATTCTATAACTCCACACAAATAGTTACCATTTGTGTGGTTTTCCACCCAGCCATTGATCTGCGCCGCCACGGCAGATGATTCACTGAAGTCCACTGTCTGCACCTCAGCCTGGAAGTACTTCCTAACCATCCGCAGGAAGTCTGGTTTAATGTTAATGCCACTCTGCAGGAAGAGGGAGTTCGCCAAACGGACGACATTGTGGCCATCCTCAGACAGAACCCCAATCAATTTGTGGAATAAAGGGAATTCAGCACCTGGCAGACAGAAAGAAACCAGCCGGTTATCTTTTGGGGAGTGGGGTTTTAGGGGTGATGTGGGTTTTTTCAGAGTTGCATCTACCTTCAGGTAAATGGCTGAAGCATAAAGCCTGGCGTATCTCTGAGAGGGAGTCCCCACGGGCCCCCAACTCCACCATGCCCAGAGCCAGTGCCACGCTCAGGGGGGAGAAGATGATGTTCTTGTCCCCCCCTTGCAGATGGTGGTACAGTCTGACTGAGAACTCTGCCGTGGGGTCCTCTGGAATGTCAGCCGCATGGCACCCAGGACCCAGCAGCTGGATGGACAGGAGGCCGAGAAGCCACATGGGAAGGCTGAGATCTGAAGATGGGTGGGAAAGCAAATGACAACATAAATAGCCAGTTATATTCCTTGGAATGGTTGTAACCAAATGTACGAGTCAAGGAGGGGAAACGAATTGTATGACAAAACGCCAGGCAGAATAGTTAAATCACAGTAGCCAATATCAGACAAATGATAGTTATCCAATCAGGCCCCTTGAGATAACACAGCATTCATGTGGGGGGGCTTCGCTTTAGTGACAACAAACGCAGTTGCAGACAACTTCACAGAATAGAGAACAGTTACATTATTATATATACACACTAGGAAATATGAAGTACAGTGAAATTCAGGGCGGTTTTACAAGCTATAGCTTGTGCTTCGTACTTGCAGCTACAAAAGGTAGTCCTGTCTGATCAAGTACTCAGAAATGCATGTAAAAGTTTGATTTACTGGTTACATTCAAAAAACAGATTGTAACGTGTGCTTGCAGTCGCACCAACTGTATGATGTCCTAAGATAAAGCAGCCATCTCCCGAATAAAAAAGATAATGCGGGCAAAAGGTAGCAAAAGCACTTCAGATTTACCTTTGACGAATAAAGACCGTGCCATTTAATTTGGCTAGCTACCCATCGTTCAGTGTGGCAATGTTTCGCCACGAAACAATAGCAACGCAATCGGAAAATGATGCACTTTGATGCCGGTCATGTATCCTTAGTGCAAGAACTGTAGGAGGAGAAGTTAGGGTTGCTATAAAAATAAATACATGTGAGATAACATTAGTGTGGCTTGCCGAAGCAGACGCATGGAAATGTGAAGAATTGCAGAACCTCAGTAACACCGCTCGTGATCCGTAGTAGTTAACCTGCTGAACTGACAGGTCAGGACAACAAGACACTCATTGGTTCAGATCAACACCATCACACCACATGTTAAACACAATCACAGAACGACTACAACAAACTCAACTGAACTTAGGGCCCATGGATCATTGACTTCAGAAAGAACAGGCCCACATTTCTGAATGGGCACCTCAGTATTAGTGCTAAAGGAATTCATGAGCTCAATCCTTGTTCATCACGACGAACAGCGCTTCACTTCATCCACATTTTGTTGTTACAACCTTACAATTAAATAGATTTCATTAATTCCTCACACACACCACCCCATTATAACAGTGAAAAAGTTTATATAATATTTAATAGATTAGCAAAAATTAAGAACTAAAATCTAAACATTTGCATAACTATTCCCAGCAATTGTGTTTTTGAGTATGATGATACAAGCTTGGCACACCTAATTGGTGGAGTGCAGCAGAGAAGGTTGTCCTTACGGAAGGTTCTCCTCTTCACAGAGCAAAGCTGGAGCTTGGTCCGTGTGAACATTGGGTTCACGGTGACCTCCCTGACAAAGGCCCTTATACCTCGATTTCAAAAGCACTTTGCGCATTATCATTATTAATCAATTGTAGAATACATCTGTAACATAACATGTGGAAAACCTGATGGGCTGTGACAACCGACAAGATAGTGAAGCTAACAGAAAACACCACACTAGTCATTCAAATCACTTAGAACTCCATGAACTATGAAAAAGATGACAAAATGCAGGACAACACAGTGATCACAAAATAAAAAGCCCGGCAGAGACTAAAATCTTCCTAACGCTAAATAGGTCCATATACTATAGAAAAACACAGCCAATTACTTTCAAACACGAATCACATCCCAATCATAACCCGCTCCAAGAAACAAGTTCACATCACATGAAAATGAATAGGATAAAACACAAAACAAACACTTACTGTCAATCATTTTAACTGTCCTGATCACAGTTGTCACTCCTCCCATTGCACATTTCAGGCAGACTGTTTGAACCCGACTAAATAGTTAACTAATTAGTGCAGGTGGATCCCTGTCTTCTTCAGTAGGTTTTGTATGGTGGAAAGAAGTGATCTGATCTGAAGTGAATATTGCGCCCTCTACTGTTATGTCGTGAAAACTGTCACATTTTAAAAGGTGAATTACAATAAAATTAAATTTTTATACTAAATGTAATCCCATATAATTCGTTATGACTTGTGTTTTAATTCGTTAGTTAAAACCTATTTTAAAAGGATGCCTCTTTTTTTTTTAAATACACCATTTGTTTATGGACAGTATCATAACAAGGCTGTATCAAAACACATCCATAGTAAATCAATCAAAAATTAAAGAATACGACAATGACAAGATTAATTCAAGCATATATACAAAAATTCCAGAGTGTTCACTCAGTACTCTTCATTCTGTCAATTATATAAAAAGGGCACACAAGGACTCATAATTGTACTGGGAAAACGGAGTAACAAAGCACAGAAAGGAGAAGAGGTTGGCTATGTTCCTTGATGCAGTATATTAACTTACACGGCCCAAAGTTCACCAACCACCCCCAGAAGATTGCCAAGGATGGACCAGGCATTCCTACAGATACTTTCCTCGGTGTATTGCCCAAGATGACAAACTGTTTTAACAATCCCTGAACATTTTTTTAAAGCTTTTATAACAGGATTGACTGAAAGCAAAAACAGTAGTGCTGTAATTTAGCAGATGCACACAAGGTGGTAGCATGTTTCAGATATCTCCTTACAAAGTTTTTATTGTGAAAGTTTTTTCAGATGCTTTGAAACTATTCACACAAGCATGTGAAAATGTTTCCCCACTCAGCACAAAAAGGAAAACAGATTTAAAAAAATATTTTTTTCAAAACACATTTGACATTGATTTAGTATCTCAAACAAGATCAAACATCAACGTGTCATCTACAAAGGAATGAAAATAGACTTGGAAATACATGATGTTCATATAAAGTACATGCATAACCTTTCATAGGATATTCCTCGCAATTTGATTTTCCTCTCAATTGTACCTTTGACTTTCACCATACTAATTTCTTACATTGTTTTTGTTGCTTCGGTACTATAATAAATAATACAGTCATGTAAAAAAAGTCAGGACACCCCATGAAATATTTTGTTATTTTTCAAGAAATAGGCTCATATCAATAATTTATCTTCTTTCAAAAAATATCTATAGATAAAGGTGATGTAATTGTACCACAAACAACGACATTTTAACCACAATATCATTTATTTAACAAAAGATTTACGAAGATGCCATTTCCAACTGAAATACCCTCAATTAGTTGTTTTTTAGAACAGCCAAGCAATCTCTGCATGGACCGGGAGAAGGATTTTCCCACTCCTCCATGCAAAATATGTTTCAGCTGTGTGATGTTTGATGGGTTTCTTGCATGCACAGCCCGTTTAAAATCACCCCACAGCATCTTAATAGAACTATGATCTGGGCTTTGACTTGGCCATTCCAGAACAGAGTTCTTTTTTTCAGCCATATAATGAACTATAATAAATATAATATGAAAAATGATTTGATCCACTGCTGATTTTGAATGTTTGCCAAGACCAAAAAGCAAGGATATCAGGGACAAGATTGTAAATCTACACAAGACTGGAATGGGCTACAAGACCATCGGCAAGCAGCTTGGTGAGAAGTTTACAACAGTTGGTGCGATTATTATCTCCCTCGGTCTGGGGCCCCACGCAAGATCTCACCTCGTGGAGTTTCAATGATCATGAGAATGGTGATAGATCAGCCCTGAACTACACTGGAGGATCTTGTCAATGATCTAAAGGCATCTGGGAACATAGTCACCAAGAAAACAACTAGTAACATATTACGCAGTGAAGGACTGAAATCTTCCAGCGCCTGCAAGGTCCCCCTGCTCAAGAAAGCACATGTACAGGCCTGTCTGAAGTTTGCCAATGAACATTTGAATGATTCAGATGAGAACTGGGTGAAAGTGTTGTGGTCAGATGAGACCAAAGTCTATCTCTTTGGCATCAACTCAACTCGCCGTGTTTGGAGGAGGAGGAATGCTGCCTATGACCCCAAGAACACCATCCCCACCGTCAAACATGGAGGTGGAAACATAATGCTTTGGGGTGTTTTTCTGCTAAGGGGACATGACAACTTCACTGCATCAAAGGGACGATGGATGGGGCCATGTACGTCACATCTTGGGAGAAACTCCTTTTCTCAGCCAGGGCACTACAAATGGGTCGTGTATGGGTATTCCAGCATGACAATGACCCAAAACACATGGTCAAGGATCGGCAAAGAGGAGTGGGACAAAATCCCTTCTGAGATGTGATGAAACCTGGTGGCCAACTACAAGAAACGTCTGACCTCTGTGATTACCAACAAGGGTTTTGCCACCAAGTAATAAGTCATGTTTTGCAAAGGAATCAAATACTTGCAATGCATAATGCAAATCAATTTATAACTTATTTGAAATGCGTATTTCTTGATTTTTTTGTTGTTATTCTGTCTCTTACTGTTCAAATAGACCTACCATTAAATTATAGACTGATAATTTCTTTGTCAGTGGGCAAACGTACAAATCAGCAGATGATCAAAAACCTTTTCCTACATTACTACAGTTACAACCTAAAACTTGAACCTCTATTGCATCATGGGTGTTTTGTCTAATTAAATGTAACTAATGCTGTCAGAAAGAAATGTCAACGTTCAGCTACTGTTGTGTATGTCCATTTTGGCTTTGCTATATGGCCATGATGTCTTTTCCACATCATAATGAATATCTTTCTCTGGAAAACTCTTCTGGTATGGTGAATCCAAACCTAACATTGGTCACCAGCCATGAAACTTAATTCAGGAACTCATCAAGATGAATATGTTGCCCCCATGTGTGTCCAGACACATGGACAGCTGTTCATTGGCTAATGATATTTCGCCAACACGGTGTTGAGTTTTGGCCAGGTAGAAGCCTGCTTTATCAACAGAAGTACTTGTGATCGTTCACAGGAGTTCAGTTTATAGTTTTGACCCTGTCCAGGAGCTCTTTAATTTATTCTCTCCTGCTTCATGTTAACAGACATTACCAGTGTTCACATGACTTATATGGTTATATGGTTCCCAGTGTTCACATGACTTACATGGTTCCCAGTGTTCACATGACTTATATGGTTATATGGTTCCCAGTTTTGGTTACTATTATGGATGACGATCGTGTACTCTATTTGATGTTACTGTATGCGCAGACAATTCAGTGGTCTTTTGTGACTCACATAACCAACACCAAGATTGTGGGTTTGAATGCCACAAATGTCATTTACAAATCTATGGCCTAAGCGTGGTGATTCTGCACTTTTCAATCTGCACAAAGTAAGCAAAACAATGTAAAATACCAACAGTATGTTCATCAAATGTGAGTGATGATCAATGAGGAACAATGAGCATAGTAATTGTAAAAAGCAGAGTGATAGTAAAAGGTATTTTACCAACAGAGAAGAAAATCTTGTTGCATGTGCTTTATACAAACATCATTTATTTCAATGTAAAACATTGTGTTTCTAGATGACACGCTGATGTTTAATCTTTTTTGTCATACTCGGTCAATGTCAGATGTGAGGGTTAAGGTTAGGGTTGGGGTTGGGGTTAAGGTTAGGGTTTGGGTTAGAAGCAAAGGATGAATGATGACTCTACGCTTGTCCGTGTGTAAGTAGGATCGTGTCATGTAGCCTCCTGATAACATCTTTCTCCCTCGAAGCCAAACTACAACATGAGCCTCAGTCTCTTTCTAGATCAAACTTCACACAACCCAGTCACACAGCACATAAGTAACTAACAGGTATTCTTATTCTAATAAAATCCCCCAAAACAGAACCCCAGAACAAGTATAAACAACCAAGATTTTTTGTGTAATGTCTAAAAATATCAGATATATTCAGTTCTAAAAAAAGTACAATATACAGTTGTTAAAGCAAGCCTAGGTCTTCTTTAGTGCATTACCTAGAATGCCTCAATATCCAAAGCCCCGCAGTTTGATGTCAAAGAATGTTACACATCCTGGTGACTGCTGGGAGTTGGAGTCCAGGAGTCACGGAATCTTCTGGTAACTTGGGGATTCCATCCAGAACCCTGAGGTTTGGCAAACAGGAGAACACGCTGTAGAGACAATGAGACAAAACAGGCTCAATAGGGGTTTAACGTGGAGAACCACTCCAATTGTTCTTTTGCCCCGCCCAGGGAAACTCCACCACCCCCATACCCCAACCCTCTCACCGCGTGCGGTAGTCCTTGACAAAGGCAACAGGGTTGCGCGTGAGTGTGAGGGACTGCAGTGGACTGGTTCGCAGAGCCCCCAGCCCCATTAGTGTGGCAATGCTGTTCTCAGACAGACACAGGTGCTCCATGGCCGGGAGCTTTGGCAGCTGACGCATACATGTCAGGTGGTTATGATGCAGGTTTAGGCTTCTGCACCTGGAGGAGAAGACAGGTAAATGGCTCTTTATAAACTCCGGCAGTGCATTGTGGGTATCTTAGGAGTAGCCA
>JACXGK010002514.1:13358-53866 GCA_016801125.1 Novumbra hubbsi | reverse complement strand
TAATAACCTCACAGAGCGTTGTTCATGTCTCTAATAACCTCACAGAGCGTTGTTCATGTCTCTAATAACCTCACAGAGCGTTGTTCATGTCTCTAATAACCTCACAGAGCGTTGTTCATGTCTCTAATAACCTCACAGAGCGTTGTTCATGTCTCTAATAACCTCACAGAGCGTTGTTCATGTCTCTAATAACCTCACAATGGTGGTAATAATAGGCAATAGTAAAATGTTAATGTCATTAATAACCTTGCATAATGTTAATAATGCCTTTCCAAACCATATAAGCCCTGCCCTGACCAGATAACTAAGGGTAAATAAATTGTAAAAATAAATAGTTACCCTAGAACAACCATGAAATAATGTCATTCATTTGAAGTATTGCCCCCCTAGTTCTAATCTGCTTTCAGATCAGTCACTTTTGTCTTCTAGATGTTTTTGTTGACCCAGATTAAGTCTATTCCAGAATGTTACAGCATGCTGAGACAGGATTTTCACAGCAACATTATCACAATGCTTAAGAGGCTCACAGCGAGGAAGCATAACATGAAACAGACTCTGTTTACTGAGAAATAAACATCCAATTGTTGCAACACACAACCTTCTGTTATCCCTCAGATGTGTTTATTTACAAGCTAGTGCACTGAGTATTGTAAAGAAACTAAAACGTATTAATGGGCCATACTATATGCTTCCTGTTAGAAATGTTTAGTATTGTCTTCCTGATATTGACAATACTGCTATGTTTGTTCATCAAACATTTTTTTAAACATTTTTAACTATAGATCAAACGTTATGCTTTAATTGATTCGAGGTTTACCGGGCGAGGTTCTTGACAATGGGAACGTTATTGGGCCTCAACTTTAGGACAATTGTACATGTTAACCTTTTGGGAGAGACACTTAGTTGGAGCATAATCTTAACATGACAGCCATATCTTAGGCAGCATTTTGTTGTTTGCCTCTTGTGTCATAGTTTCATAGCATGTTTAAAGTTTCCTCTGATGTTTTTGGAGAACACAACAAAAACACAGAAGTGTCTCTTCTATATGAGAATGATATGCGTAAGCAGACGGGTTCATTCGGTCTGGCAACATTTAGTAAATTGGTTGCTGAAATGGGTGGCTGTTTCCTAAAGATTTCAATTAAGATTCTTTGTATCAGAGAGGCAGGTGCTCAGAGTCACAGTTAATTGATTTTGGGAGGAGAGTCATGAAGCAAACGGCCTCTGTGTGTCGCTTCAAAGGGACTTGTATGAAGGATGAGGCAAAGGATCATCACCTGTTTCAGAAAATAATGTATTCAAAGAAAATACAAATGTTCAGAATGGTCACAGCTGGTCAACAAACCCTTTGAGTAAACGTTCAATCCTGGTAAGGTTTTGTCTCTCTGATCACTGAGGTAAATGTAGACTTGGCGTAAAGAAGAGTGGCGGTCTAACCAATTGGCATCTGCATTTTGAAGCGTCCTCGTATATTTGGCTGCACTTGTGTGAAAGCTTTCGTTTTGTTTACTTATTTCTTTTGTTTCCATATTTACTTTTATTTGCTATAGTTGTTGCAATAGTTGGAAGGTTCTCTTTCTCCTACCATCCACTTGGCTTCCACAGGAACAGAGTAAGGCCGTCCGCTGTAATGAACTTTAATTCCCTTCCTGCTATGAAGAGAACTGCAGGTTATTGACTCATAATCCAGAGTGCTGCCCTAATGAATGTACATAGTAAATTAGCCTCAACGATTTATTTTGATTCATGAGTCAATCCTGAGATGCAGATGGAGATGGTTGCAAGTGCAGATGGTTGACGAGGCATTTTGTGAGTCGTTCAATATTCATTTACGAGCCTGAAAGAGATGAGGGGCACTGAAAGGCAGGTTCCTGTTTTGCGTCCTGAGCCGGCCTCTCGGCTCCACACCGGGGTGTGTGTGTGTGAACCTTAGTTTGTCAGCGTGTGTGTCTGTGTCTCGGCGGGTACTAGTGTGTGTGTGTGTGTGTGCGTGTGCGCGCTCAAAGTGTTGGAGGATGGGTTTGGATCCTGTCTTCTACCCCCTCCTCCCCTGTGCTACTGGCTGCTGTAGAGGGGGAGCTGTCAGTCGGCAGTTGGAATGTTTGATGGTGCAGAGTGTTAAGCGTGTGTGTGTGTGTGCCTGTGCGTTGCATGCTGTACAGAAGGTGTGCTGAACCCCCCCCCCCCCCCTTCCCCAAGGGAACCGCCTGTTCATTATTCTTCGTAAAAGAACCATTAAAATTTCATCAGTGCAATGCAATCGCTGTGTGTGTGTGTGTGTGTTATGGGGGAGGGATCGTCTCTCCTCCTCCACCACTCCCTCTATTCTCTGTGGTTCATCTCAACCACACTACTAGAGGATGTGGAGACTGAGGGGCTGGTCGACGTAAGACACTTCTCCCCCCCCCACACTTCACACAGCTTGCCGTCCCTTTTGCCTCCACCCGTCCATGCCTCCACCCGTCCACCCTAGCGTCGGGCAGAGCTGCCCCTCGGGGAAATGGGAGGAAAGAGCGAGGACTTGACAAGGCGCAATTGGATTTTCCGGGAGAAGCGTCTCCACTGGGCTTGTCGCTTCGGGCCCGGCTGCTGTTTGGGAAATGGCGTGGAGGTCAGGCTCTTTCAGTCTGGGATGACTAGAAGAACTTGAGGTCGCACCTGGTTTGAGTGGCTATCGGGTGAGTCATGTATCCAGGATTCCACTGACTAGTGGTGCTCGGGTTGATTCAACATGTAAACGACTTGTTGGAGTTGACTGGTTTTATTTGATGATAGCGACTGCCCTGATTCTTTTTTTTATTTTTTTATTATTCTTTGTGAAAGTCCGTGCTCTGCGTTGACTGATTTATTCTTCGTAAGTGTGACGGCTCTGAGTTGACAGATTTTTTGTTTTGATAAAAGCGACATGTTGGGGATATTGACGCCACGTTCTCTGTAAGTAATCATTAACCACCGTGTTGTACGCTTGTGCTGTTGTCAGAGCATCACTCCACTGGAAGGTAACTAATTATACACGACGTATCCTTGAAAGACCTCTCAGATTGAGTAGCCGTTGGTGGCGTCTGGCTTCTTCTTCTCCCTGTGCATATGTCGCTTTGTTTCCTCAACAGAAACGCGTGGTCCCGCCTTCTTCACCCTCACCGCCTCCCGGGTACCTTGGATGCGTTTTAATTAAGAGGCATTTGGGCTCTTTCCGGAACATTCCCGGGTCCCTTCCCCTGTTCAATGTTGCGGTAGTTAAGAGGACGATCTGGGTGGATGGGTCTGGGTGGGTGGGTGGATGGGTCTGGGTGTTTGAGGGAGGCATATTACCATGAGGGTTGGTGGGGGGCGGGGAGGGTTTTAAACACATGTGTGTGACTCCATAGATCAGTGTGGAGAATACACACACACACACACACACACACACACACACACACGAATATGCAATTGGCCTCTAGATAACAGACTCCTGGAGGCTCAGACCAGAGTAAACGAGCACAGATATCTGCTAAGTATGACGCCTCCCTTGTGTCGTCAGTGAGGTCAGTGGGATCAGGGGATCTGGGATGTATTGATTGATTCTGTATACCTGCCGGTTGTGTTGTCTGGTCTTACCCCCCCCCCCCCCAGACCCTGGAGATGCAGCACGGGCACCTGGGTTTTCTGCTAGTCACTTGTTTTCCCACTATGTGCATTTGTAAAAGGTTCTGTGGTAATGGAAAGAGCCGTACCTCAGGCATCATCGCAGCCCATTATCGTTGTTAGATGCACATTTTGAAAGTAACTGTTATGGAAGTTGAACATGGTTGAGTGCGTTAATGAAACGCTTGAATGAATATTAAAATGTTGGAGCAACTCGGGCCGCTGAAGTGGCTCAGTTGCCGCGACTGGCGTTACAAACGCTTCCTCCTGAATGGCCGGTAATTCTTCTGATGTGGCGTGCTCCACGGCGCGTTCGTTCCGTGGATCCGGCAAAGCACGGGCGTATTTGCTGACGCTTTCCAGTGAGCGGATCCATTCGGGGCTCTCGCGCCTTGGAAGTGTCCAGGACGGCTTTGCCGACAGACTTGTCAGTGAAAGCTTTCGCACTCGCAGCGCTCACCGGGCGTACTAGAGTAGGGACTTGGATGGAGTGTGTGTGTGTGTTTCTACCGTGGTGCCCTATGAAGTTAACAAGTGCATAGGCGAAGTGTGCTAAGCGATGTTTGGAAAGTGTGTTCACTGAACGCTTATAATCCCACTTAGTCACTCAATAGGGTCCGGCTGTTCAGCTGTGCCTTTGTTGCAAACAGAATAACAGATAAATGTCTCCCAAACGTTTTTACACACAACCCCAGGAAGCGGAGAATCCCTGGATTTTAGTGATGGGAGACCAGAAAAGCGTAGTTAATTCTCCCTCACACACGATAGGCAGTGACAACACCCCTGACGCTCCCGTCTGGTTTTTAATCACGCGAGCATGTTGTCGTTTCCTCAGCCGTTGGCCTCTGCCGGTGGGATACAGTCTTCCTTATGTGGCCGTGTGGCACTGTGTTCCATGAAAAAGAAAAAAAGATGATGGGTTGATGCAATCAATGATCGTAACATTGCTGTGCTGTTATCTCTCGTTTCATGGCCCTCGCTGTGATCTAGTTATTCAACCTAGGCTCAATACCCATGGTGGGTTGGGGGTGTGTGTACGCTTCTGATGAGATGTGGTGTGAGTGTGGATTTAAGGAGTTCTTGCCATGGTGTGTGTGTGTGTGTGTGTGTGTGTAATGGGATTTCGGACCCTATAATTGAGCACAAGAATGTGTTCTATTTACCTGGACGAGACGCTCCACTTACATGCGACACAGCACATCTAAAACGGGCAAAATTAAGTTACGTTCCAGCGGGAGCTGTATTTCTCTGTGGCAATTACGTGTGTGTGTGTGTGTATCCTTACGCAAATAAAACAAGTTTAGTGTGTCCTGAACTAGCGGAGTGGAAATGCTAGCACAATGCAGCCGTTTAAGGGGTCGTAAGCGGACTTCAGTGTCATAAATTACGTTTGCCTTGATCCTTGCCCAATCGAGCTAATCAGCGGGTCTCCTTCCTCCCGTGGCGGGGTGGCGTCGGTTACGCGTGTGTGCCGGCGAGGGATTTAGCCACGGTGGATTAACGGCCTCCCCCACATGTTAGCCGTTCACGCTAGGAAATTGAGATTTTAGAGCCACGAACAAGTCTCCCTCCTCTCAGCTTTTAGACGGTAGCTTAGAAATACTGAAAAGTATATTTCCTCCAGCCAGACGCGTATGTAATGAGATTAGATTTTAATCCTGACACAATATCACCAGATTACACGGCTCTCTAATACACCCTATGCTGGCGTTGGTGAGTTGGCCCTGGTTTGTGTAAGGGCTGGCTGGGTAGAATCTAGTCATGTAATCTAAGTGTAATTGGTGGTAATTCGGAATGAATTGAGATGAATGGGTGACTGGAAGTGTTCTTTCTCTCTCTATCAGTGGAGGTCGGGGGGGGGGGGGAGACAAAGACACAATGAATCGCTGGAGGTTCTGGAGCACCACCACAAGAGGGAGGGGTGGAGTGTGGAGAGCAGAGGGGTTGTGAGGAGGAGAGGGAGTGCCACTGCAGAGATGAGGATGGTGGGAACTGGAAAACAAAGACTGGTGTACTCCTCCTTTCCTCTTCTCTTCCCCTCCTCCACCACCACTTTCTTTCTCTCCTCACCTGGCTAGGTGGCTTGTCCTTAGAGTCTGCCTGCATTTCAAATCCTCTCCCACACGCTCCCTCATCCTCTCCCACACGCTCCCTCATGTAGATTTTGCGTTGGAGACCGTTTGGTCACTGCCTAGATCGTTGTGCCAAAGTGTTAATTGCAAAAATATTGCCCGTAAAAAAAACAGTCTGAAGCTCCACATTATGACGCTATGGCAACGGCCAACGCGGTGTGTCTAAGCCAATGATCTCAGGAATGCATGGTTGAACCAAACCACGGCAGATACCCACGTCCTCCAAAACACACACACACACACACACACAGAGAGACAGACCTTGTCTGCCTTCCTTTCCTCTTTGTTACCGTGACAACAGGAAAACCAGGGTCATTTCCACGGGGGGAGCGTTCTGCGTGCACCAATCAAGCCTGCCGCTAAATGACGATTCGCTGAGACGGCAAACAGGTCCCTATTTTCATTTTTTCTTTTTTGCAAGGCAAAGCAAGACAAGTTTTCCACACAGCAGTCCGACGGCAGCGGTTTCAACTGCCTAGGCGACGTATTGCTTTTGTTTGCCGATGTTGTAGTTTTCGTTTTTGAGGCCGCGTCGCAACTGGGCTTGCGAGTCTCCAAAGGCCATCCGGGGCGATGATGAATTGCCGGCTATTCCTTTTATGATGGCAGTTGTGTTGCTTGGTGCCCGGACAGTCTTATCCCCCCCCCTGCTCAGTGTCTGCTTGGCCCCACCCTCTCCCCCCCTGTCCTAAATGTGCCGTGCTCCTAATGAGACGTGTCTCCCAGGTGTGCGGTCTCACCGCCAAAGGTCGTGTAAAATACCCGTGGAGCGATTGTGTTGGGCGCGTGCACTGTTTAAGACGATCTGGATCGGCGTGTCTTATATGTAAACGTGGCGTGAACGTTCGCTGTTCACCTGAAAGAGCCGGTCCACTGCAAAAAAAAAATAGCGGTGGAAATGTTAGCAACGGGCGCTTTTGTGTTGTTCAACCGGTTCCGTAGGAACCCGTGTAGTTGATCAGTAAAGTGCGAAGAGACAGTGAACAGGCTTTTTTAAGGAAAGCAAACGCATCGAAGTGAAGGTCGTTGGCATGGCAGGACTGAAACCATTTGTACCTTTTTAAATGAACTTGTATGCACTGAAGCAACACAACTGTCCCCCAATTGCCCCCCCCCGCACACACCAAGTGTAGGATGTCAGTGGATGCTGTTGGTTTGACTCTGCCCAAGCAAGCCCTTTTGGGCCCACTAGCCTTGTTTCGAATGTCTCTGAAACAAGGTGGAACCTAAAATATGTTGCTTATACCTTGAGGGGTTGTGTACATATATTTGCCGTGTTTTAGGTCGCCTAAACAAGCTTGGATTCTTTACACTGTTGTCATCACTTGCTTGAAGTCATGTTCCTTCTGTTTCCTCACACACATGATATCGTGTCCATATATTGATGTCGGTTCCCGGACTCCAACCTGAATCACAACCTTATCAGTCCTGTCCACTGCTATTTCTTATGGCCTTGGGTTTTCGCCCATTAGACAGCTGGTCGGAATAGATTGCCTTCCTGCCAGCAGTGAAGATACGTTTTATTGTTCATTAAATGAAACTCTTCTTTTGTCTGCAGAAGAGACGGGGGGTGGGGGGGGGGACGTCGCCCAGCCGCGCTCTGCGAATATCTGTTGGCGTGACGTTTGTGCACCTTTGTATAATCCTTTACGATCACCTGCCTGTCTCTGCAGAGCCCACTGTCCCTGGCTGAATGTAATTTACAATCATTCACACTTCACATCACACACAGCACTCACCAACTCTACCCGCCAAATAACACTCAGCCAAGTTTTTAATCACAAGGCAGTTTCAATTTAAAAACCCATGCTGGAGTTCCTCCTAAGGCTTTTTAACAGGACAAGGTCCTGATGCTAAGCCGAGGTGGCTCAGTTTTTTTTTATTTGATTATCGTCCGACTGTTACAGTAAGACAGCCGGGGTGTATTTCCACCGGGGATGACCTTTTGAACTTTGCCTTTGATCTACGCTGGTGCCTTTCCTGCAGTCCTGTTCATCTCCCTAAGGAAATCAGGGCAGATCTCTGTAGTAATTTACATCTCTTCAAATTAAACCAGCTGTGTGTAGTCACAGTCAGTGTTCGTAAATCATACTTTATTGATCATTTTGGATAGTTACCGGCACCGTCTGAATACCAAGTGTCACAAAGGGCAACGGTGGTGTGCTACGTCAAGTTATTGTCAGGGTTAGGATGGGGAACACTGCTGCACTGGCCAGTGATTAGACAACGGTGGCCCCCCCTTCGTGAATACTGTATGTTCAAATGTTTTCCGGCATCAATGGACCTCCCAGCGAAAGTGAGGTCCCTGAAAGCATCCGGTCTTTCATCTTGTCGCCGACTACAGTGCATCGGCCGGCTCCAGTAACGCTGCAGCTTGACATTAACGCACGTTGTCGTGGCTTTGTTGGTCATTCGTTTGTCTGGGTGAAGCGACTTACCACACGCTGCAGTTCCTCCCATCCGCCTGTGGATAATGAGGAGTATACTTTTTTTGACCAGGGTATTTAGAACACAGCAGCTGTTGTCAAGGGCACAACCATCTGCCCAGAGATGCCCTTCGAGCAAAGAAAGGTTTCCCATTGCCTCAGTTCTGCGGAGTGCAAAAATAATTACACCCGTAGTTCTATGTTGGTTAATGGAGAGGGCATGGTCCCTGGATTTGATATGTACAACAACGTTTCTGTGTGTGACTGTGATCTGTGTTTTGTAAGGTTCCTCAGACATGTACAGGACTTGGTGTTAGTGGATCGGTAACTATTGTCACGATAACTTATGCTGTGGGTGGTGTTTTGAAACCGCCCGCATCAAAGAAAAACTAGTCATTTTGAACTGACAAACGACGGGAAAGAAAACCGCTTAGACATGGGGCCAATTGTGATTTCAAAACCGCCACAGAGTCAATCGTTGTCATGGATGAAAACTGTCTGTTTCTACCGCAATGTAGCAGTTCTACCTTAATGAACAAGGTGACAGAATAAAACAAGCAAAGTAAAAAAACCAATCTGCATCATGGTCTCTGCATGCTTTCAGGTGACGACTTAGCGTTTCTGTCCCTGAGAAAAGCAGTTATGCAAATATGCTCCCGGCGTGTAGCTGAAAATGTTTGCAGTCATACTTTCCTGGTAAATTAATGGTTAAAAAAAGCTTTATCCTCAAACATTTTGACCTTGATGCGGACTGATTCTGTGTATGAAGGCGTATGGGTCTGGCCTGCTCTAACTCAACAAACACAATCCACACAAGTCATTGTGTTAGTCATGCTGCCAGGCAACAGACGAGCATGCGTCTATCTCCAGGTAGCTTTTTAATATACATTATTTTTGTGCACTTCACGCTAACGAGTACTGGTCATTAGCATCGAAAACAGTTTTTGAGATAACGTAAAATTAATCGAATTGTTATGATGCCTACTTTAGCAATGGTCACAAAGTGCTAAAATAAATACGTGCTTTTAGCTATTCTGCTCATGATGGATCATGGACCTTATAGGCATCGGTAAAACTTGCTCCTTTAAATTGTCTTGCGGTTGCACAGTTTTAACTCTTACGGGTTAAGTAAAGTTGTGTTTTTTTGTTTTGGCTCACACAAAAAAACGTATAAAAAATATAGAGATTTCAGTCTGACCTTGAGTTAAATATAAAACGACCGTGTGTATATGAAGTAGACACAAGGTTGTAGTAAACAACATTACAGGGGACCGCCTTCGTTACATTTACATTTTATTGATGTAAGAAAACGCTCTTCACGATATCCAGTCTCGGTTCATCCCAAGACGGCTAGGTGAAGACCCGTCCCGCCAGATCATCAGACCGATCTGAGGCTAGTCTGCCTCTGGCTGCCGCGGGGATCACAGGTGGGCCTTGGAACTGGGCGGCCTAGATAAGAGACCCACTGACCAATGGCTCTTCCGCAGGATCAAGTTGTGAGTGTCTCTAATAAAAATCCTGCTTCTTAAGTTCTGTGGTGCCCCAGTGTTTCCATTTCCAATATTCAGAGGACCAGCTGTCTATGGGGCACTGGGTGTTTAAGTGGAGAGATGGGCTATTTAGTCACTTACCAAGGTTGAGAGGCGACAACCGGGGGGGCAAATGGAGCTCGTTTTTGTTGTCTGTTATCCTTTACATTGCGACCAACTATTTGAGTATTGTTTGAAATGGTCGGTATGCAATATGAACTGTTCTCAAACCCACTGGACCAAAACAGGCAGGCGCTGGGACTCGCTGTACCAAAGGGGCTACACGGGGGCCGGACATCGATCCAGTCTGTGGTTATGGCTCCCCGGCTCGGAGCTCTCCCAGAACCTCGGCTCTCCAACCTCAAGATGACTCAATCCTTCCCTCTGCGCTGCTTTTGTGGAAAACACTGGGGCATGTTAACAGACAACAATCACACATGCACACACAAAAGAACCAACAGTTAGTCTTCCTGGGATGAGGATCCCATCTCATTATATGTAGGATGCCATGGTAACATATTCACTTTGATATGCAGATGCCCTCTCCATATGCCTTATGCCTTAGGGGTTAGTGAATTTCTAGAGAGAGGTAGACCGCTTTCATTCGTACTTTTTAATTGTGATTCTGAATCCGGTTGTCTTGTCTCTCTGGGTTAATATCTCTTTCTTTTAATGCTGGGGTTTATGAATCGTGTTCTGTCTGCTTTACAGATGTGAGCTGGAGCTGTTTCTTGGAGCTGCGGTCTTGGAGCTGCCGTCTTGCAGACGCCCGTAGGTAAAGAAGCGCCGATCAAGGATTATCTGGGTGGAAAACGCCGACCTGCAAGTTGAGTCTTTGCCTGCGAGGCTGTCTGTTTTTTGCCTCTCTGGCCAGGATGTGCTCCGGTTAGCCTCTGGGTGGCGTGCCTCTAAACGGCCTGGTCCCCTTGTCTTACCAACCCCCAGCTGCTCCATGGATCCCTTGTGTCCGAGTGATGGTGTGAGGCGGACGAAGGCCCACACCTCCGGCCAACTGTAGCCCCCTCCTCCCTCAGTCCAGGTCCGTTTTTAGTTTTTCCTTCAGTACTGGCTTATTTTCCCCGTCCGTCCCTGGAGTTTATTCCTGTTTGGGACCGGGGATGGATGTACCGTCAGAGGCGAACAAGCATGGCAGGAAAACGACGAGCCAAAAGCTGGAGGACCAGAAGAAGGTAGGAAAGCCCTTTTGTGTTTACTGTTTGAGTGGGCTTTGCGCTTGCAAACTGGGGTTACGGGTGTAGTTCCCGTTGGTGCGCCCTGGGAAAAATGTCCTCACACCTGTCCGGCTTTGCACTGAATAGGTCGGGAAATCAGTATTGCAAGTGGTTAGAAAACCTGAATTCCTTATGCACAGACTTTTCGTGTTGTTATTAGTGTTTGTTTTTGTGTGTGGTCCAAAACCCAGGGGCTTGTTTTATGGTATATATCGTTGTATCGTTATATCTTTAGCTCTCTTATGCCTTTCCACACTGAGGACCCATGTAGTTTTAACACATTGTTTGTGGCAGTACTCTGGGCAAACCTCGCCCGCCTCCTAGGAATACATATATTAGCAAAAAGTCATAGTACCTGGTTTGGAATGGTGAAGAATGTTTAAACACAGAGGCCAGACATTTATTCACAAATCTGTGTCGTCTCCGTGCAATTTGACCTTTTCATCGGCTCCCACTCTGGTTTGGATGTGCTTAATAGACCTGAGCGGAGGCTCTTGCTAATTATTGGGCATTGGCCTGGATGAGATGGAATGCTGGCGTACGCTGCGATGCCGGACGGCGGTATGGCAAGTCCCTCTGGTCCCTTCTCCCGTGGTCTCCCTCTGTTCTCCCTCTTTGCATTTCTCCATCGGGGGGCGAGGGGAGGGAGTCTCCACAGTACTGGCCCAATTTGGGCGTCTTCCTCTGACCTGACCCGATTCCTACTAACAAAGTGCTGCCGATAAGCAGTTATTCTCCTGCCCGGGGAACCTACGAGGGAAGCAGGCGCACTGCCGTACATAGTGTCTGATGTCAAAGGCACTCTTATGATCTCGTAGATGGATATGTTGCTTTGCAACTTGACTCTTCTCTGTCACAAGTCTACTGTGAGGAGCGCTCCGATTTGCCTGTTAGTGGAACAGCCTGATGAAAACGTCTTGCGTCTTGTATTCTTACTTCTTCATACTTGTTCTGAGAGCTTGTGTAGAAGATGTTATTGGTGTCATTAGGGAGCAAAGAAAGACTTTTAGGGAGCAAATATTAAACACTGATGCTCTAAAGAATCACATTTATTACTATAACGTCTTAACGAATTGCACAGTTGGCTTTGAAGATGTGTGTACAGTAAACGTCCTGTAATGTCTTAACAAAGTGATCAGTAAGCTTTGATGATGCGTATACAGCATACGTCCTATAATGTCTTAACGAATTGAACAGTTCCTTAAAAAAACATAAATAATGTGGTAACCTGAGGTGCAATAAATTCATACAAGAAGATAAAAACAGAGCAATCCCTTTGGGCTAGCTGGGCTTTGACAGGGCCAGTACCAACCAGGATAATTTCTTGATTTTTCTCCTTGTTTTTTAAGACAAAACATGAATTTGTTTTCTGGATAATTATCTTGGAGCGTGTGTGTTTTTGATGTGTGCGTGTTTGTGTTCGACCTCGCTTTCTCTTATCAGAGTTACCAAGCTGCTGTTTGTTGCCGTCCCACAAGGCACCTCTTCCCTATACGTTGACCTGGGGTCAGACGTGGGGCTCTATGTACATAGGGGGGACATTTGGACCGCAGCTTCCCACCAATCATCAGGGTTTCTGAGTAATTGTCTTGACTTATTCCTCTTGAGCCTTGAGTTCCAGTCCAGTTGGAATATGAATGGCTCCGGAGTCCCCCCCCCCCCATCTTTCTCCTGTTTCTGCCTCTCTCTCCCTGTCCATTGATCCAATATTGAGCATTTCCACACTGATTTGTTATACTGGTGCATCTATACCGGCCCAGGGGGAGTGAATGATCTACATTTCCAGTCAGAATTGGCTAGCTAGTCCCCTGGGGTATTTCATCTATCCCAGACGAAAAGAAATATGATATGTCCAGTTCAACCCCTGAGCTTGTAAGTAAATAGTGAATCATTTAGACAAGGTCAGTTTTGTATTCTCAAATGTACATGCCAGTGTCAGATTAGAGGATGTAGCAGATGGTGAAAATATACATAATTATTTCATACAGCATGAATTGACATGCCTCATTCCCGCATGTTAATGTAGTGTACCTTTTTTTTTTTTTTTTTTTTTAAATGGTTTTCCAAGGCTAGGTTTCAAATGGCGTTCCTGTCTGATAGATCGTAAAGATTCTTCACTCAGTCGAGTACATTGTTCACACCACATCCTTGATGTTTGGTGCTACAGCGCGGTGCCGGGGGAGGGGGAGATCTACACAGCTCCACAGGAATCCCCGGCTTCAATACTTTATTGCCCATTCGCTCCATAATTCTCTGGCTACATTTTAGATTAAACGTTTTCATTTTCATGCTGCTCACCACATAACTGAGACGTTCACCAGTACGGCGAGGCCATTTGGGAGGCTCTTGTGGTGCTCTTGACGCTGAGAGTAACGCAGGCAATGAATTGAGAGGCTTCAGTACACAATAAAATGGCAGTGCTTTTGCCAAAGAGGGAACATTTTCCGAAATAGTCACATGCTTCCGGTGTAACTGATCCCCTTTGTTCAGTGACTACAGGGGTTCAAGCAGTACACGTCGTAGTCTTTTTGTTTTGGGTGCGGGTCGCTTTCACGCGTTCAAAATATGAAACTGTCCCTGTCGCCTCCATCCTGGCGTGGCCTCTCTCCCCAAATGCCTCCCTAGCAGTACGCATCGGTGCGGAGACCTGAGCATGTAGCCCTCTCCCGTTGTACAAACCTGCTCTCAATTAGCCGTGCCCCCGAGGAGAGCGACACGGAACTAATGTGCCGATGATTCCTCCTGCCTGGCGTCGGCCAATCAGGAAGTGGCAGCCGGTCGACGCACCTGCCTGCCGCGCATACAGATCAGGCTCTGACGGGGGACTCTGATTGACGCGGGACGGGGACGGGCTGAGCCCGTCTCCCATCCACAGCACGCACACGGTACCCGTCAGGGCAATTAACCTGGCCCAGTGACACTAACTCGCGTGACGTTTGGTCCACCGGCAGTGGATTAAAATGTATTTTCTTTTTTCGGCTTCGAAGACGGAGGCGAGTTTTTGGTTTCACGGGGCTCGTAAACGTGTAGTGCCTCTTGTGAAGTAACTGCAAGAACAGTTGAGGTTAACTATGGTTTCGCCATAACAACGTACCGTTAAGAATGACCTTGAGTGAGAAATGCTTAACACTTAGTAAAGCTAATATTTCCTTTTCTACAGTTGGGCTTGTAAAGTCTTATACAGGTTGCTGCATTTAATGGCTTTTACAAGCCTTAGCTCTGTGGGTTGTCTCTCTGGCAGTTTGATAGTGCATTCAGTTAGGTTTTTATCTTTATACAGGCTGTTAAAAGAGGAAATGCCCAGCGCAATAACAGCTTGGGGAATCTGATCTAGTTCACAGATAATGCAAATAATTGAAGATAACATTTGTAAATCATTGATGACCGAGGCAGTGCTGTCAAGCTGTATGAAACAGTCAGCTGAAGAAACCGGCATCTGATGTCTAACTTTCCCTGTTTGTACACGTGTGTTCACCAAAAATATTAGAAGAAAACAAAACCGTGGGTTCCATAGTCTCCGTATTACCTACATCACATTGTCAAGCAAGTGTATGCATTGATTAAATCTTGCGATCGGTTCCACCGGCTTAGCCTTTCTCAAACGGGCGACGGACTCTACGAACCTTTTCTGACCTACACAGTCCCGGGTAGTGGGGTCACAGGTCAATCTTAGTAGGCCGTATGGTGGCTCCTGTCAGAACTGGCGCCTCATGTTACCTCGTCCTCCACATAGCACTTGACTCCACGCCTCTTCGACGCAATCCACATGCGATGAGGGAGCCGTGCCTGCTAGAAGAGAGTCGGGGGTGGAGGGGGGGGAGGCATGTCAAAACAGGACGGTGTCGTCGGGGTAGGTACGCCCTCCAAGCGGGCGTTGGCCACACCACCGCAGAGACAAGTGAGAGGGGGAAGGAACTCCACGACATGGACCTTTTTGAGAAACTCGGCTAAAGTCTTCAGTTGCACCCCCGGAGCGATGGCTCTACTTAGCGGGAGCCCGTGTTTGTGTACCGGCTCCCATTTCTCTTGGCTACGCTGACTCCTCCGAGAGTGGTTGACGCGGAAGAATGAGATCACTCGGAGTGGGTCCCTCCGAGGACGGCCTCCTGTCTGTTGAAAATGCGTTTAGCCGGGTGTTCAGGGGGGCGAGTGGTTTTGTTGGGCTCTGAAGTCCATCGGTCTAATTTAGAACTGGACTGACGCCAGTTAGAATTGCCGAAAGGCTTTGGTGGGAGTCACGGTTTGATGGTGTTGCTGTTCACACCAACTCTGATAATTATAACTCTGGCTTAAAAGGGTTGTGCACGATTGATGTTTGACGAGGGATCCCTGTTTTTTTTCTTTTGAATAAATTTCTCTTACCGCTGTTAGAGTAGATCTCTACCATTTTGCTTATCAACACCGTGTTAATTAGAGCAGAGG
Organism: Novumbra hubbsi; assembly: GCA_016801125.1. Classification (NCBI taxonomy): domain Eukaryota; kingdom Metazoa; phylum Chordata; class Actinopteri; order Esociformes; family Umbridae; genus Novumbra; species Novumbra hubbsi. The sequence continues at coordinate 38,501 of JACXGK010002514.1, read as the reverse complement.
ATTGTGTTTACAATCTGGGATCTGCGCTAAAGAGCTTGACATATTGGCTTTTGTGGCGGCTGGGTGCTGGGGGGGGGTTCTACATAGTTATCTCGTAACCCCCAGGTTGGACTATAAAGACAGAATATTGTAACTATACACTACACCCCCGGGGGCCAGACTGTCTCTGATTGGGGCGTTTTGGGAGCCAAGATTCCCTCACAATCCCGTGATAGCATCAGGAATTATATCCCTTTCGTCCACGCTAGGTGTGGTTAATGGTATGCTCTCCTTATCTCGTCCTGCATGTCGCCCAGATGAGATTGCTTTCTCTGCCGGCTTGAATTTCGCCAATGATTGTGCAGCCACCGAGATAGAGCCACTATATCCATTAGGCCTCTGTCTTAAATCGCACGGCCATAGGATTGATAACAGTCTGAGGGGGGAATTCAAACTGATTGCCCCAGCCTGTATTCGGAATATCTATGGAGACCATAAACCTTCAGTGAAGCTTCTCTTCACGTTGCCAAGTGTGACGTGGCAATTTCCTTGAAATACCGCAGGGTCTTAATAAAATGACATATCCCAAACCCGGTCTGGGTGGCGTTAAAATAAAACCCTATTATTTGGCCCCGGCAAGGCAACATCTATTGGCCTCGGATTGTAAAGAAAGAGCCACTTGTTGCCAATGTAGCAGGCTATATAAATGGTAATCACGTGGAACCTCAACTAATATTATTTTATATTCATCTAAATGCAATGGAGTGGGTATAACTAAAGGAGCACACTGGCAGATTGCAACAGTCAGAATGAAAAGCTAAATCGGCGTGTAACCCAAAGTCTGGTAATTGTTCATGGCATTACAGCACCTTTTCTTTCTAGTGGTGAATATTCAGAGACTTGGTACTGTGATCCGAATTCATACCGCATGTAAACGGTATGCATGCATGCAGCATGTGTAAACCACGTAACTGCGGGCATTATGGGCAATTCCACAGTAATGGACCTCCTGTTAAACTCCGATTCGCATATGGAAGTTTAAGCAAAGGCTCCAAATCCTTATATTAAGCAGGCTGTGCTACAGTTTTCTTATTTTGTATTATTCAATGACAGCCGAAGGTACAACACAAGGTGTTTACAGGCGTGTGTTGTGTTTAGCGGGGGCGATCGCGGGCATTTTTATACGCCGTCTTAGCATACTTCTGAGGGCAATTACTTTGCCACTGGTCTTATGTAAAGAGTAACATGGTTCTTTAAGCACGTAAGTATGCATAGCTTGCACATGACTGTGTGTAGACGTGTACAGAACACTGAAATCCACCGTCACCCACAGCCTGTCCGCAACCAGGAGTGAATTTAAAACCGAGTGGCTTTGCTCCAGCCTGTGCGGATGTCAGCCTGTCGGTAAGGATCTCGCGGTGCACCGGCATTCACGTTCCAAACACACGGCGGAACGCTGAGCTGCTGCGCTCGCGACGTTTGTCGTCGGTTTTGTGCAGCTCGGTTCGTGGATGCGAGCTGTTTGTGACGGTTGTGGGTTTGAGTCCCTCGGGGAGCCAGTGTGTTTTGCACTCTACACGAGCGTCTGATGATGGACCTGAATGGGACTTGTCAGGGAGGGTCCGGTGAGTGTGCTGTGTCAAATTGGCCAAGCAGTTGTGTCCTGCCACTGTGACTAAGTGGTTTCTGTCCTGTAGATTGGTGGTGGGATTAGTGATGGACGTCACTGATGGTTTAACATGAAATCAAGTCCTTTTTATTTATTAATACATTTTATTTATTGTGATATTGGTTCAACCTCGCTTTCAACCTATACAATTACCTGAAGAGAACTCATTACTGTTTATGCAGCACCAAAAGTGGTGTGTTTCATTACCGTGCCGGTGCTGATGACCCTAATGAGGTGAAAATACAGGTTTGAAATTCTCTTGTCTTCTCGTGTCTGTTCTGACTTATGTTTCTTTTCAAACGGTGCAGTTCTTTTCCACACCTGAGGCTGACTAACCGGTACATAGTTTACTGTGGGACGGACGCCGTTTTCCACCTGAATGGAACCACCCCTTAAAGTTTACAGCATAATAAGTCTGAGTCATGGTACACAGATTTCTCAATGTTTCCTCAAATGCACACAGTGCAATTCTCATCTCCTACAAAAACATTTGCCCCAAACGTTTGTAATGAATGGTTGACAGCAAAGCTCACCAACCCTGTTCCTGGAGATCTGCTGTCTTCTAGGTTTTCTCTTCAATCCCATGTGTTACTGACCTGATGAAGCTTTTCGTCCCGATTTAATTAATAGAATTAGGTGTGCTAAGTTAGAGTTGGAAAGAAAGCCTACAGGACAGTAGACCTCCAGGCACAAGGTTGGGCAGTTCTGATTAACGGTGTTTGAGTAAAGATTGTACCTGTAACATTCATATCCTAATCCTCCTTCACTCAGAGAGTGGTGTTGTGTCCCAGATACCTAGTTGTACCTAGTTCCTGGGTTTTGAGGGCCGGTAATTGGAATGATCTGTGGTCTGAGAAAGTGCGGGTCTCAACGTAACCACTGTGACAGGGAAATCAGACTCCCATGTCTATAGTTACTGGCCCAAAATAAATCACCTGCATGTAATCTGGCCTTTTCGATGCTATCTTGGCGTGTGTGTGTGTGTGTGTGTGTGTAAGTTGCACGTGACTGACTTGGTCCTCCGGTGTTCAACCTTCATCACGGGGACTTACCTGCGGTTCCTAGTCCGCAAGTTGTTTGAGTGGGATGTGCTGTTTGTACCGCTATGTCACGCAGCTTTCTTGTGACCGAAGGAAGCCTTAGGAAGATGAAGCGCATGTATGCTTTTACTCTGCGTTTTGTTGTGTTGGGTTTTGTCTTGAAGCGTTTATTCCAGTCACATAGGATTTGTGGTGTTTTTCCTGAAGAGAATTGGTCAGAGTTTATGAGTTGTGGTCTTTTTTAGAAACGGCAAATGTTTTCCCCCATTCTTTGCCAAGTACAATTTATGCTGCCATTGCTGTAGACAGGAATCATTAAAGGCGGGAGTGCTCGGCAGCACGTGTGTGTCTGTGTGTATTTACACACACAACACTGTCCTTCCATTTGTGATGTTGAGAAGTCTCGATGTGGGATGTGTTAAAATGAGGAAGAGTTAGGGAAGACCACTGCATATAACAATGCATTATGACTCAATGACATGTCGCAAATATTCACTTTAATTTTTTGAAATACTTTGTTTACGCATGTTCCATCACTGTTCCTAGCCTGTTGATTTTTATTGAGCTGCTCCACTTAACATCCAGCTGCCTCTTAGATGAACAGTCTTTCTGCCTGACTGCTTATCTCATACTAGGCTAGGTGTGCAAGACATTTCTGATGAATAAAAATGTTTTATAGCAAAACACTTTTACAATTATTTGATGCCAGAGGCAGAAAATCAACACTGGGTCAAACTTAATGGATGAGCTTGGGTGCTGACCTGTCTTTCGGATAACATTTATATATTCGAATACAGTCTGCAAATAATGGACAGGTTTGAGACTCCATATAAAAGGTTTGACAAGGAACACGGGCTGTCCCTCAGGTAAGCCTGATCACATCATGCCCCCAGTCTCTCTCTAGCTTCCTGGGTAGTCTGGTGTGCTCTAACCCACTGGGGAAATAACTGGGGTTTTCTATATTATTCACAAGACACTATCCTCGGTGGCGCTTTTCGTTGTCTTTGTTTCCCCTCAGGAAAGTTGAACTGAGCTCGGGCCTAGCGTTCTTGAGTCAACATTGAGCATATTTCCACTGCTTCTCAGCTTAAGATGCCGTGTCTATTATCCGGGATGAGAAGGGGTACATAAAGACAGGATTTTGAGCCTCTCTAACTGATTTGTTCTGTTTTATTAGTCAGTTAAGTTGTTAGAAAGGTAAACGTTGATCCGTTTCCTTAGATGCGTGTCTCCATCCGGAGAGGTTTTTGGGATTGAGGCATTACAAGGCACTGCGGCTCACTCCTTCATGTTTTCTCTAAAACATGCATGTACGTGTCGTATAAACATAGTTGGTCGGTAGGACAACGGAACAACGTGCTGTCTGTTGACGGGCTGACAGGTGAGAAGCATTCTAGGTGATGGCTGTGTGAGCCTTGTAATCCTGGCGTGCAGCAAGTGAAGACAACACATTGCCATTGATACCCTCTAATATCATACCCTTTTCCTTTCTCACTCTCGCCTTATTGCTTCAACCGCAGCAAATTAATTCCAGTTTCATTCTTCAAACAATTGTTTTTTTTCATTGATAGGCATTATAATATGTGAGAACTTTGCAACGCAGATGTCCTTTTATATTATTTTCAGCTTACAAAGTCCCTAGTTGGAACTGCCATCGTTACTGCAACCAGTTTGTTCCGGCTCCGATTGGTAGGTTGAAACGTACTGTTGGCTTCTGTTTCTCCTCAAAACCTTTTCGATTTTCAGTGACGGGGTCAACCCGCGCCGTACCGGGTTATGGGCATTGAGTTCAAATCTCCTCCGTCAAACGTTGCTTATGTGGGGGTGCGTCTGCATGGGTCCATCCCTCAGCTTCTGCCTCAGTGGGCTGATCCAGCCGTTGCGGGGAGTCCGGGTCTATATTAGGCAGTGCAGCTGAGGCGCTGGCACTGTGAAGCTCCGTGTACTTGTCTCGTGATTGATGGGGTATTTCTGGCACGTTCGCTTGGTGAGGCTTCATCCGTATCGCCGGCTGGAGCTCCATCTCAGCGCTGCAGTCGTTCGCAGTTGGTGTAGCTGGCGTAAGCCTCCGTGTAGCTCCCTGTAATGCTGTCTTGGAGGCTGAATAGAAGAAGATAAAGAATGTTTGTAATGTGACCGGGTGGTGTTAGAGGAGGAGGGGAGGCAGTCGTCAAGAAACCAGAAGGACTTGGAGCGGCCATAATGGGTATGCCCTGGGCCTCATGCAGCGGGGAAGTGTTTGCCTAGGAAGCACTAAAGTGGATGAAAATCCCACAGTCCTGGAGATATTTTCTTGTTGATGGCTGCGCACCGTGTCTTGTATGTCCACAGCGTGCCTTGCGCAACCCAGGCCTCTTTCTGACAAACCTCTTTCCATGGACCAAGTATCAATGGGGCCAAATTTCTCTTAGCGACCCTCCCTCTGATCAGTCCTCTCAAGGAATTCCTCATGTCAGTCTGTTTATTTGTTTTCTGCTCCACTTTCATAGTTCTCTGTGAACTGTGAGCCTAAATGCTTTAGGACCCACCCTTGTTGTCCAGTTTGTACACCGTATGGGAAGGCTACAATTGGCTGTTCGTCTTGTCTTGTGCAACCGTGCGCTGATGGCTATCTGAGAGGAAACACCGGTATGTCAACGGCAGTCAATCACTCTTTCTCTGTCACTTCTGGCGATGGCCGGAGCGATTGTTTGATAACTTGATACGACACTGAAATGAAAGGGACCGACGTATTCTTGCAGAATTTGTAGTTGAGGTTTTTATACCGAGCTTGAAATTGTTCTAGACCAGGGAACCATCCCAGTTTGGTGCTAAGTATCTGTTCATTTCTTGCTGTGACCAATCAGAATTTCTTAGTCCTCTGTAGTTATAACTAGGATTTCAACATTGTAGTATCTTTTAATATACTCCCTGGTATTGCAAATTATACTGATGTACTGATACTGAGTTTACCACAGGTCACGGTCAAAAGATGTACCCCCCCCCAGTGACTAGGGTTGGCATCCAGACAGAGAAGCCAGTCAAGCTTCTGTCTAGCTGGGCCACTGCTGGATTACAGGCACTGCCAAAGAAAATTAACTGCCTGTCTCAAGGGAGGGGTGACATTATCAAAGCCTTGTCCAAAATAGCGGCACCTGGTTTATCACATTACACGTGACAAAAATGATTTTCCCGGCGGCATTTTGAATCTCATTGACGAATCCTGCGGGAACACGGAGGGGCTCAATTGGTGTTAACTGGATGGGATTTTACTAATTCATCTCCTTCACAAATTCTCTATCATGGTTGCTGTTACCATAGCGTAGGGTTCCGTCTGAAGCCTCAGCTCAGTTGAGGGAATCAACTGGGATTACATATGGATTTTCATTGTAAAACTAGTAGGCCCATAATAAGGTGAGTAGCATTTTGCTTATTAATTGGCATTACACATTCTACCTATTTGTTCTTCAGAGCCATAAAAACTAAGGGAACATGTAATTTTCACAGTATAACGGTCAATAAAACTCAGTGATGTCAATATGTCCAGTTAAGAAGCGCAAGGGATTGTGAATCAGTTTCACCTGCTTTGGTGCAAAGTGACAACTGGAGAGGCAACAGTAGGACTACCCCCAAAAGGGGAATGTTTTTGCAGGTGGTAGCCACAGACAATTGCTCTCTACTTATCCTTCCTGACAGATTCTTCTCTTATTTAGCTAGTGTCCTTGTTCCCACTGGTAGAATGAGGTGGTTCCTGCAGGTGGTTCTATTCAGCCCATTGCAAGAAGACTTGGCGAGATGATTTGGGACCTCTAGTGAGACCTGTGCTCACAGCCCAGCACTGTGCCGCTTGATTGGCGTTTGAACACTAGGATTGGCAGGTCCGCCATTGGCACCCCGTTCTCTTCACATGTGAGAGCGGGATCACGCTGAGCACATGTGACAGACGTAAAAGAGTCTGGAGACGCGGTGGTGAACGTTATGCTGCCTGCAACATCATCCAGCATGACCGATGTGGTGGTGGTCTGGGGAGGTTTATCCTTGGAGGGTCAAACTGTATCTAATAAATGTGTTACTTAGTTCCTAAAATGTAAGGTGTGTTTTTGTCATTTAGGTACATGCGCATTTATCATTGTTGCTATGTAGAATCTCTGTGCTCAAGGAATTGACTTGCCTGGGAACCTGCATCTTCACTGTGTTTGCAATTGTGACCGGAATTTAATTTGGAGCAAGAATGCTTAGCTTTACTTTTAAATTGCATCCATTTATATATTTTCTTTTTATTATGTGGGGGATTTTTGTTCTTTTTTTTACACCCTTTGATCCATAAACCGTAATCTTATTTGATATCACCAAACAACGCTTTCTTCTTGAGCATATTTCATTAGCTCCCTTTAAAGCCCTCTCCCAGTTCGCTATCGAGCATTATGCTCCAATCAAGCAAGAACTGCACCTCCGACACTTCCAACATCTGGCTGTGTTTTGGTAATCGCTCATTTCAAGTGTGATTTTCGAGGAAACCAATCCAGAATTCGGTCTGTCGACACAGACTGGACAAGTTTAATAATAGTACTTGCGTCAATGTGTTCGGAGGTCACCAGAGTTGTAGGTTTGCCGGTTTTTAGTATGCTGAGCAACCAGGGAATTGTAGCGCTGGATATCATTCTAAAACCAAAGCATTGAGTTGGTTCCAATTGATACTCCTAGTTCCAAAACACACAGCAGTAACAAACAGAACTAGTCTGGACACCTTTTTATTCAAGGCTTATAAGTTTGACTATTTTCCACATGGGCCTTCCCTCAACCAGCATGGCCTTCCCTCAACCAGCATGGCCTTCCCTCAACCAGCATGGCCTTCCCACCCATCAAGGCAAAGGGTGGCAAAAATGTGAATGAATTTTGATTTGTTTAAAATATCTTCTGTTTTCCGGTGTTATTTCATAGTTTGGAGGTCTTTATTTTTATTCTACAATGTGGAAAATGGTAAACATAAAAAAATACCTTTTGAAAGAGTTGATGTGTCTGTAACTTTAACTGGTACTGCACATTTCAAGTCCACAGATCTTTTCAAAGTGCAAGCCTGTCTCGTACATGGATGTATAGCTACACCTTGTTGCCCACTGCCTCCCGCCTATTGTGACGGCCGCTAAATCAACATTTCTATGTTCTGTCTTTGAGCTGTTGTCTGGTAATGTCCTGTGCAAGGAAATGAGTGGCATGGCTACCGACATCTGTCTGTACAATTTTGCCCATGACTCCCTATCCCCACCATGACTCCCTATCCCCACCATGACTCCCTATCCCCACCATGACTCCCTTTTGGCCAAGTGAACGACTGGGAAATAATAGGTGCACTGTCTGGTACATTTGCCATTAAAAAACAGTTTTTAGAGCAAGGTATTGACCTTTTAAATGGAAAGGGCCGTTTATATGGAGCTGTAGTGCTATGGAAAACAGCTGCAGTCCTGTGTCATTTCTCTTTGAATCCAACCCAGTGGTGTATCAGTGGAGAATACCAGAGAGGAGCGTCGGGTCTGGCTTAGAAACCCGAGAGGGATGACGGGGAATCTTCTTGAGGTGGAATGAACTCCAATATATTGTGGAAATGGTTCTTTTCTTTGAGATATTTAATGGAATCTGTCTGGATGGCTTCCATTCGCTGGCGGTCAAAATGAGTATTCAAGATGGAAAGAGGTGGCAACAAGTTATTACATGAACAGGATTACAACATCATCAATTTGAAATAAGACAGCCAGAACGAGCCGTTTTTTGTCTGAGGTTCTGGGTTAAATCTTTCAGGTAATACTGTTCCCTTGGCAGGTGTTGGTCGATAATTAGAAACATTAAATTTGCTGGTCCATTAATTTTTTGTGCCGATATGTCAACATACTGTAGATTCATGAGACTGTCAACAGGCATACTCAACCATCCATGTAGGTTGCTTGTTGAATTCACATAAAAAAAAAACATTTAAACTTTTTTTCTTTTCTTTTTTTATGCTCACCAAGATCTCAAATATTGACCTCTAGTATAAATCCAAAGTATGTTACCTATAACAACCACATTGTTATAACACTGAGCTCCTTATGAGGGGAATCTATCAGACCAAATAAAGCAAACTTTTCCTTTTATCCAGATCACATTTCAGTAAATAGTGCATAAAGTTTTACCATGACCCCTAGTGGTAAACAGATTTTTATTAGGTCATCTCGAACCAACAGCACTGCTTCAGTGCACCTTGGCTTATAATCTGTAAGTCTCTGGAACTCTAATGGAGGGATGCCACACCATTCTTCCAAAAGAAATGATGTCATTTGGTGTTTTGTTGATTGTGGTTGTAAAAGCGGTGTCATGGCGCCGACGCAAATCCCCCATAATTGTTCAGTTGGCTCATTCCAAATGAGTGATTCATGCAACCCATTCCAAACAAACTACTTGACTTTTCACACGGTTACTTTTAAAGAATGATCCTGTAGAGGAATAACTGTTGAAATGCGGTACAGTGAGATTCAAGAGTATTTGGAAAATGCCAGATTTCTCTTATTTCAGCGCTTTAATCGAGCGCTTCAGATTTTAAATGATATATTGATTGTGGGGGATTTAAGGGTAATCTCATCCATATCCGGTGAAACATTCTGAATCTACCCCACCTTTGGCCTCAAGTAGCTAAAAGTATTTGAACGCAATCATTTGTGCGTGGACACAGACGGCTGTTCACTAAGACTCTTGTGTAATAAACAAAATGATATGTGCTTGCTGTTGCCACTCAGAGAAAAGTGTTTCCAACGGACGGGGAGGGTGTTGTCCGTGTTCAGGTGGGACAATTGCCTGAGCATAGAAAGGGCACTTCAGCAGTAAGGTGGAAAGTTGCCAAAAATAGGGATGCATTGAGTTTAGTCCACAACAGTATCTTAGCCAGAGGCACTTCCCTTTCTACACTGCTACTCCTCAAGTGCTCTGAGGGTCTGCTCAACGTCCAGAGCTTCCTCTGACCCGGACTCGTCCTTTGCCTGCTCCCGCAGAAGTCTCACGGAGACTGAGGGATTATATGTAAAACATATCGGCTTGTTCCGTGCATCAGGCTTCATCCCATCAAATCCTAATCAAGAACACTCTTGCAGAGGTCCAAAGACGCTGAACTACGTGGGCTTCCTGGACCAGTCTGACTTGGTTCAGGAATTGAACTCCGTCTGACCTCCCAGGGGGGCCGGCTCAGGGTAGACATCCTTGTGCTGTGGTCTCCCTCTACATGAATGCTCCTAGCAAGTTAAAGTATGACATCCCTACAAAATAATGGTAATCCATGAAGTATCATAAGTCCTGTCCTATATTGTTTTCTATTTCGATTGTGCCCCTTCATATGTGTTGTTTTTATTGAGCTGAACTGTAATTTACTTCCTGCTAGTTCATTGTCTGTGAGGTTCGTCCACAAACCTCCCCCGAAGCAACGTTATCAACCACACATTAAAGACGCAAAATTACTTAAACTGCGATAATGATGTAAATTGAATTCCACTGTTTCCCACTCCCCTCGCAATTAATTTGAAAGCGTGACTAAATACGGATTAAATATCTGCACGGCTCCCCTCCCGTCGTCACGGGGATGGTGGAGGGAGGTAGGGGCGTGTAACTGGACGGTGCAGTATTCAAATGCACCGTCATGTCCGCCGGAACTGCAGGCTCAGTGACTCACTAGGTTCAATAGTACCGGAAATCATACGCGAGGGAGTACGCGTGTGGTTGCGGCAGATGAACTTCCGCGAGTGCTTAAAAGCCACCGTTGAGTCACTCAACAACACACGACACGTCTGTGATGTTTTTTCATGGGGAACTGCCCGAACTGAGTCTTGATTGTGTATGTTAATGACTTAATGGTGTATGTTAATGACTTAATGGTTTCTACAGAGCGGCTTAATTGATTTGAATTGGTTACTACTTAATGAGTAAAACTCATTAATGTTTGCGGATGGTTATACAAATATATTAGCGGATTGTGTTTTATTAATTATTTTAGGACAAAAAGCAAAGCAACAATGTTTTCGAACTCAAGCCCTTTTGTCTTTAATGACTTGCTAATAAGCATGTGATAAAAAAAAAATCATTGGGAAATGCCTTATTTCTTTGCTGGAGATTCTTTGTCATCCGACTGGAGCAATTTAATTTCAGTCCGCAAATGGAACAAAAAGCTTTGACATTCAATAATCTGATACTTTTTCTTAACCCTTGATAATGTGTAGCTGACTCACTACAATGATTAACATGTGAATTTCAACATTGTATAAAGTTCTGGCTTCAGCCTTTTGGGGGCTCTAAGTAACATTTTATTTTGGGCCCCCTCTCCCCTAGCGGTTGGGGCCCCTCTAGCAAGCTGGGGCCCTATTCGACTGCTTAAGTGGCATATGCCTAGAACCGGCTCGTTGTTTGGTATGTTGAATGACTCTCTTGGGGTTGGAGTTTCTGAATGATATCTGCTAAAGAGAGAATACAGCAATGACAGGAGGACACAAATAAGACCGTTTTCCTTCAGAAAGTCAGCTCCGATTGACATTTAGGGAAATGAACTGCATGCTCAGATTGACAGCTAGGGAAATGTATGCTCAGCACGCATTAGATGTCAAGGTCTCAATACAAGCAAAGCACCCAGCAGGGGCCTTACCTGAGCGGGTCTCTATCTTACAGAATGTGATTTGGCATTTGTTCATTCCAATTGCCGTTCGCCGGCCAAGTCTCCGGTGTTTGCCTGTGGCGCCGGGGATTCTTATCAGCGCACACGGCTCTTCCCGCACCTGTTGCCTCGCGGTTCCTCATTGTTTGCCGGCAGCCACGGAGCGCCAGACCCGGCTCGGTCGTTACACCTACACGCGTCCGGGTTTAATTAGCCGACGCAACCCGTGCCGAGACGTCTGACGCGATAAGAGGACGGGCCCGTGGGCTGTCGGCCAAGTCTGCCCCGACAGGAGGAATTGGCTGCGGTCGCTGATAGGGAACGGATGGGTGTCTGACTACCGAGGAGCTGATTGGTCCAGTGTGTTCATGAACGTGCAGAGGCGGGTTTGAGTGGTCTGCAGGTAGTTGTTAAATGCTGCAAAGCAATGTAATCTCCCCCCTCCACCTTATGTTAGTCCAACCTAAGGCACACGGTTGGGACAGGATCATGTGTACTCAATGACGCCGATGTTCTTTTTGCGCTCCGTCTTAAATGATATTCACAGCTTGTCCTTAGTGGATTCGGTTATTGTTTAAGATCCGCTCATACTGGCATTTGCTGTGTGTGCGGACAGACCAATTGTTGTTCTGAAGAAACCAATGTGCAATGCGATTGAACAAGACGGGTAAAAATGGAGATGCCTTTGAAAAAGAAATCTGCGTGAAAGCAATCACCGCCTTTGCCTGCTCTACATCGCATGCTAAATAGTTTCAAGAGGGAGGATTTATATATATATTTATTTTTTAATTGGGTAACACTTGCATCGGAATGTATGTTGTCAAAGTTGGTCTTCACAGATGTAATCGGAGAAGGAGGTTCGCTGCATCTAATCACGCTGTTGTTTGTGGACAATATGAACAGTGTTTCACCACATTCTGGCCTATTGATGAGCTGTACGGCGTGGTTCCTTAAAGGCCATCAGCTGGGATCTCTGGGCCGTCTATTGCGTTCGGCCGCCTCGCTGTCGCTTCTGACCTTTCTCAGTTCCGAGCTTCCGTCATGTCTGCTTGCTCCCACCGGAGATTGGATAGGCGGAGAGGGAGCGCGTCCACGTCTCTCAGGGCGATGTCTCGTCTCACGCTGAGAGGCTTGACGGGCCTCGTTCACCTGCTGGCTAACGCATTCCCTTAGCCCGCGGGCGCTACTATGAGGTAGTGTGGTGCATTGATACGCCCCTGCTGTCATACCTCACCACCCCATCCGTTTTCACACCTCAGAGGTTATTTGCAAATCCATTAGAGGGCAAATGATCTTTTCTTTTTGGCGTGCGTCCTCGTGGATACCAAGGCTGGACGCCCGTGTGAGTGCCGGCGTCTGTTTCATGAGTCTGTCCGCGGCAGGTGCACAGAGCCTTGCTCTCCGCTTTCGAGTGACCGTTGTGTGTTGTTCGTACCCGTTCCGCACGACACCGCCTCTCTAAATGTTGTGAACGAACGGCTCTTGTATCCTGATAACAGCCCTTCTCTTACTCTTCCTCTCCTTGGATCCTCTGTTCCTAACCGTTTTTACCTAGAGGGGGGGGGTGTATGTGTTACAGCCGGTAATGTGATGGGCTCAATGAGTTTGACAGGCGCGTGCTGTTTAATAATTCACGGTGTCGCACGCATATTGGATTTCCAACCACTGGCGGCCGCGTGTGTGTGTGTCATACCTAGCGAGGATGCTTTGGGGACGCTAAGTGACCTTGCAGACTAAGAGGGGGTGAATGGCTTTCCTGCACGCAGTTCTGGGAGGGGTCAAGTTCCTCCAAGGCTGTGGTGAAATGATAGCAGTTGATATATTGTGGCTATTACCTTTTCCTACATCAGAGTATGGATCTTGCAACTGAACCCCGGGCAGCGTTTCAGGAAAGGTAGAGATGGGGAACTATAAAATCGTTTGTCTTCAAGGTCGAGTATTCCTCAGCTGAGCTGTGGGGTGCCGATATGAAGCCCGACCTGAGGTATTATAATTTGAAGCACGCCAACGCTGGGATACTTGTCTTTTTGCTTGCCAAGCCACGTGGCCTCAGCGTTTCTGGTTTTGTTTGTTCGTTTTCAATCAAAGGCTCCAGATGCAGGGACCTCTGTGGTTGCTGATTACCTGTGTCCGGCCATCATGCTGACCAGATGCAACAGGAAACCAGCCGCAAGTAATCAGGGAATATGAAGACGTAATACAAGCGTTTGTTGCTTTTCTTATGCCTGCGGGAGCCATGTCCATCACGACGGCTATAAAGCCAGCCATGACTGGGAAGTTGGAGGAGTTTTTTTGTGAGCTGCGAACTCCGGCTCCAAGGGTTGTGTTTTCATCCCCAGTGCATGGGTTTATATGTGGTTTTAGTTAAGCCTATCCCAAACCTTAATATTTTACCACTCTGAATGGTAATACAAGTTTGTGTACAAACATGTGATTTTGACAGGGAATTTGTGAGCTTTTTGGAATGAGCTGAGCGAAATGGGCACAAGTTATGGATGTAAACACCTGTTCTGGGAAAATGGTGAAATTCTCAAGTGTGAGGCAGGGAGTTGATAAGCAGGTTGGCTGAGGTTGGCCAAGCAGATGGGCTCCTTTTTCAACTTAAACCATTGGAGAACTTAGCAAAAGTTAGTCCAAGTAAAAAAAGCCTTCAAAAACAATGGCTTCTATATTAAACTAATTCATTCATGTTACTAGGGCTGCAACTAACAAAAATGTTGCTAATTGATTATTCTGATGTTTAATACTTCAATGAATCAATTAATCAGTTTTAAGGAAACATTAAGGAAACGTTTTAAAAAGTAATCGTTTTACAGTATCTTCATTAAACCAACTGTAGACAGTAGTTATGAAAACATGTGCTAAAGGGTTATGATAATATAATTTAAGATTGTTGGAAAAGCATTTCAGAGCATCAGAGCGTGTTGAGTATTTTGACAGCTACTGTAAGTGTTATTCATTTAAGTGCTTCAACTTTTTTTTATTGTGGAGAAATATTAAATGCACCAAATTTGACACTAATGCGTTAATTCATTAGTAATCTCATGAATGCCTAGCTAGGCTGCTTAACTTTGCACACTCAACCTGCTCAAGTCAATCACCGGTTTGTTAAAAAACTTTAATGTTAATGTTAACGCAGCTATGCATACAAGATTTACTATTTTTCATTTTAAGACATAACTTCATGACTACAAATTATAATGAATGACATTTGTGTAATAAATTATTAATTTATTTATTTTTCTTCTCTGTTTGCAAGTGTCTGTCAACATTAACAGTGAACGGTAAAGGAAGCTGGAATATTTCTACAAAAGGGCCTCTGTGTCCTCTTAATGGCAATCAGCTTCAGTTATTGGCTTCTCCAGGTACTGCTACTGACCTGGGTTTCAACCGCAGGAAAATCAATCGGTGTAAATCCCTAGAACCCTTTGCCGTCGCTTTCCTGAACTTCATTCTCACCCCTGTTTCACTACATTAATTACCCCATGGATGATCCGGACTTTGACACGACCTCCTGTAATTCCGTTTTTTTTGTGATATCTTTTGAAGGTCTTCACCCTCTCCACGCAGTTCATTAGCGAGAGGCCAAGTGGAAGCGCTATAAAGGTTAAGCGCTCTCTCTCTTCGTCAAGTCTGCGTTCGTGAATGTGTGTGCTTGCTTGTCTGTGTGTCTGTCAGTGGGTGTGCTTGCGTGTTCAGGGAAAGTAATCTAGTCCAAAAGCCCAGGCACACTGCTGGTTGTTTAGGCCGCTTTAGCATTAATGCACCATAGTCATATATCCATACTATAACGTAACAGCCCGACTGGGGAAATGACTCTGTGGTCTGCTGTGGTCTGCTGTGGTCTGCTGTGGTCTGCTGTGGTCTGCTGCCATCTATGGAAGCATTGATCTGCTAGGTGTGGGCCTGGCCTCCAAATATTCCTGTGAGGAATTCTGGGAAAGGGAAGACATTTGGCTGGTCCTCATCTACAAGGGATGTCTATTTTAGGCTCAGGGTTGAGATAAGGGTACAGTTGATGTGGTGTCTGGCTTGGGTATAGTTTTTTCGGGTAACATTATTTGAATGGTAATACATTTTAGTCCACAGAGTCCTAAAATAAGCACGTAATAATCATGTGGGTACATGCGTGTGTATGTTCGTGTGTCGGACAGGTGTTGCCCCTCCGGTGGGACAGAGGAATACACCATATCCTCTCATGTTTTCTCCCCATGACGAGGAGTTCCTTTGGTTTCGTCTTCCTCCGAGCCCGAAGGCCAGGACATGCATGTCTTTAATGAGGGTGCCGTTCGATTGGCCCAGATTCATTCTGTGGAGGTGAACGTGTCAGATCTGTTCCTTTTTTTTTGAGAACATCAGAGGAACTGACAGGTATATTGCTGTGAAGGTGACTGGATCACTCAACGTTCTGTTTCGCCCAAATGAACCACCAACATCTCCGGTGTCTATGGCTGTCTGGGTGGGACCTCTTCTTAACAAGTCCTTTTTGATCATTATCCCAGAGTCACTGGCAGGAACAGCACTTAGGGCGATATTAAAAAGGGACAACGATTAGCTTTTTACTTCAGCTCTTTGTGTGCGTGTGGGTGTCTGCAAGCGTCAATGTATGAATGACCGATTCCAGCCTCAGTCCGTTATGTTTGCACATATATAATTTATGTTTTCACAGCAGACATTTTGTCATTTAGCTCTATTTGATGCAGTGCGGTTGGGTCCAAATGACCAACACACACACACAAACACAGACATGCAGGAGTCAAAGGCAAACCTAATCTGTTTAAAACTGGCTGCTGCGGCAGGAAGCCCTGTGAGGCGTCCTATGAATTATTAAGGGAGCCCTAATTGCCGTCACGCTAATTTCTTATGAATGATTCACGAACCAATTCACCCTGGCAGATTCCTCCCCGCCAGAGACTGATGGGACAGCCTCATCCTCTCACACTGCCCCTCCCTCTGTTGCAGACTCAGCATCCTTTCAGCATCGTGTGTACCCCCCCGCCCCGTATTCTTTATTCCGCTTGAACTTTGTAGCGGCCGGACCGTGCTCTAACAGGGTCCGGCTTTGATCAGATACGTGACGTGTGACGTCCGCAACACCGCTGCAGGCTAATGTGTGCGGCGTCTCTGTTCTTGTTGCTGGGTGATTCGTTGCAGATCAAACGGGCTGCACTGTCTAGTGAGTAGCTCAGTTCATACGCCTGACGTGCATTTGAAAGAGCCGGGCTTGAACCACGGTTTATATGAGGGACCACAACGGAAGCCTGTTAGACACGGATGTTGCTGTAAGCAAGCTTGAGTCTTAAGTTCTACCTTCGGTTTCTAATTAAATGTATGTAAAATGACCAAGTCCTGGAAGGCAACGTGCTTTTCCTAAACGCCTTGCTGTAAGACATTCACACAAGACATCTGCAATGCAAGTAGGTAGCAGCAGCATTCACCCACAACCGCGGTTATGCTCGGAAAAGCCTGGAGTTTCATTAGTTACCTGTAGAGCACCGCTGGTTACGTGTAGAGTACCGCCGGTATCCGATTGCATTAAAGATTTTCTCGGTATAGAACGCACACGCGTGCACGCACACCGTAGAAAGGCACAGAAATGCAGACAAAGACAGACACACAGTCTGTCATATAATTTTGGGTGTCAGGGGTGCACTCGTTGACAGGTCCATATCCCCCCCAGTCCCCCCCCAACCCACTGCTCTGGCTATGGTGTGTGTGAACGTCCACCGTACTATAGGTATGGCTGTCTGGCAACGAGGGTCATAAATAGGCCCACATGGTGTTTAATAGAACAATATGAAAATATTATTTTACCCTTTTAATAGCTCTGGAGAAAGACGGGGGAGATAAATCCAGTCTCCTGCCATGCTTTGTCTATGGCCCTTCTTCCTGGGAACAGTCATCAGGTAAAACCATCAGTTCTTTATTTTCCCACGTGGCAGAATCAAGCTCTCAGATAATGTAGCTCTGTTTCCCAATGACCTGTTGAACCCTGTCCCCCCCCCCCTCCCCCCACTTCAGTGTGCTTGGTGTGTTTCTTAGATAAAATGTTCCATGCCGAATGACTTGTTGCTCCGTGCTGCTTGGGTAACGTGATGACTTGTCACCGGGGTTACGTCGCATCAGCTTTCAAGGCAGAGTCGAGGCTTTGAACCCCTTTTGAGGCAAGATCTATCACGGTTCTTTTATCAGTACAAGTGAGGGGTAGATCATTTAATGTGGCACGGGATGCTATATTACCAGGAGGCACTTTCCCCCTGGAGCTATATCTTCAATGCATTGCATCCACGTGGCCTTTTCTCCGGTTTGGTTGTAGCCACTCCTCCCTGGCAGATGGCGCTGTCAATGCACACGTCTGACCACCGCGGGCGCAGTACAGACACTAGTAGAAATTCAGCCCTGTGTTTCTGCGCTCTGCGCCGAGTCTCGCGTCCATTTCAGGTAGCCTGGAATCGGCACTCCCTCACGGTGTTGTTTCGATACACACGCCTACAGATTCACGCCGCTGGTCATTTGAATTCAAGGGGCGTGCCGTTCCCTTCATAGGAGCGCTGCTATCTAGGATCCAGTTGGCCGATCACCCCCGATAAGGCCTCAGATGGCTGCTCGGCTGATCTTGTTGTTGGCCCGGTCTGGAGCTGCCGGAGGACAAGGTCAGACCTAATATTTCCTAGCGCTGTCTTTCCCAGCTACACGTTTATTACGTGTAGGTCTCTCTCTGCGTTATCACCGTTACCGGGCAGTTTTTGGAACAGGGGACGCACGCACGCACGTAGTGTGAGCCAAGGCAAATCACCAGGCTCTCAACTCTATATTCTAAACGCAGCGCTTCCTCCTGTCGGGGCCTGTTTTGAAATCTCCTTGGCCTGGCTCCATCTCTTATTTATAAACCTTCGGCCCTCCTCCCCCAGATCCTTTTGCTCCTCCACTTCTATTCTTTCTTTCTTTCATCAGCTGTTCTTTGAAAAGGATGGGGGTTTTTATGGGCCCCTCTGCCGCGAGTGGCGTGTCTGACCTCTGAACTCTGATTGCTTGGAATCCGCCGTGTCCTGTAGAGGCGTGTCATTCGGCTCCGTGCCACGTTGCCGTAATTGGTTCAATACCGGCGCGTCATAATTGTACCGGGCTTTGCACATCACCAACAACACAACAGCGGTTTAACGAATGTCCGGGCCCGGTTAAGACGGAATTGCACTCCCATTACAGTGCGCGTGGATCCTCAGGGTTTCGTCCTGTGAATCAAAGGCGTTTCCCAGATTTTGAGAATCACCGGGGTTATTAATTTGCGCGTGCCGGCTGAACGGCGTCCCCATCTGCCGCTCTCAGCGCGGCGTTCCACCAGATGACGGGCCAGGCGTCACGCGGGGCGACAGTCTGTCGCTTTCCCCACCGCGGCGGGCCTTTTCCGGGGGGGGAACGGAAGCGGGGCGATCGAGGCGGTAAAGGCGTGGGCGCCGGTTGGAGCCAAGCGACGGACGGCGTGGGCGGCTCCGGAAACGTCTCGGAAGGGGGAATACGCAGATGCGGAGGCCGGCTCTTCATTCATTGGCGCTGAGGTAACGCGATACCTTGACTGGCGCGGGGACGAGAAGAGGGGGAGAAGAGGGGGAGAATCTGCGGGTCAGTCTGTTGTGGGGAGTGTGGGCCTGCCAGCCAAACCTCTCCGCACCTCCTCTCCTCTAATAATCACCAGCCTGATAAACCAGGGAAAATGGCCTAATTGGAGAGCTATTAGAGGTTTTCCATCGCGAGGGCCCCTGCTGTAAATGATATGTGCTGTGTTTCATCTGGTTTCCCTCGCATGCCGTTCACCCAGTTTTCATAAAATTACAATTTTTACAATTTTGAGTGTTTCGTTCTTAGCTGTGAGCTCCCCTGTACACTGACAGCTTAAGTGCAGTTGTCACGTCGTACTCGTGATTTGTGCGACTGGAATAACAAGAAAGCCCGAAAGCGTGTCCACGAGGCGGGGGAACGGCGAATCGCGGCGGTAATACAATGGTCTGCTTGTCGGAGGTTACGAACCCGCCAGGGAGCCTTCGGTATGGACCACAGCGCTCGTTCCCCTCCCCTCTGCCAGACAAGCGGCCTATCATGGTGGGAATAGGGCCTCCTTTCAGACTGTCCACAAGGCCTTCCGCTGCGCTATTAGCTCGCCGCTCCTCCTCCCCCATCTTTCTAATGGGTCTTAATGGTGGCGGTGGAGGGAGGCAGCGTGTCCCAAATGGCCCCCTCGTGCCCTGGTGTCCGACGTTTCTGCGCCCGGTGTGTGTCGTTTGGGACGTAGCCCAGCTCCCGGCAGCAGTGGGAAAGCACTTCATTGCGTCCCTTCTGTCTCCGGCTCGTGATTAAAACTCCAAAGGAGGATCTCTGGGTGAGGGGGGGAGGGTGGATTGGGCTCGGGGAGAGACCCACCGCGGAGGGAGTGGCCTGGCTCCGTGTGGCGCTGCCGTTCCTGTGCTGAAGACCCCGTCAGGGGAAGGTAGAGGGAGTGCTCTGGGTTAGGAGAACCCCTGGGCTTGGGAACAGTGGAAGAACAAGGCTTTGGTTGCACATACAATTGTGTGTGTGTGTGTGTGTGCACATGTTGCTCTTTGTGTGAAAACAAAGGTCGTTAATATGCGGATGTCCCTCAGTTCGACCATCCCGCGTCCACCTATTAAAACTATTCATTACCCACATGAGTCATGCTCAGACAGTTCCATTATTGCCTTTAACACCTGTGGGCCAATCACACAAAATGCTAAACTTTTAACCCCTTCCTTTCTTATCCCTGAATTGCCCTAAAGTTAGCCTGTGTCTCTCTTTGGCTCTTCATGTCGGTCTCTGAACACATTTGAACGTTCGATGTGTCAGTTCCTGCTTTTAGCCCAGGTGTAGAATTCTCTAATGATGGGTGTTTTATGGTAGTATGTGTCTGCGTACATTGGTATGTGATTGTTAGGGGGTATTTTAGGTGAAGTGCAGGTGGATCTTAGTAGGTCTCTCCCTCCTTCCCTCCCTGTCTCTGCCTGTCTCTCTCTTTCTGTCATCTGCATTGTATTGGTGTCAGGAGGAGAACTGCAGCCTGGAGGTGTTTCCTGGCTGATCTATGAGCGTCAGGTCTCTGGGGGGCTGTTCATGGTGTCAGTTTGCCATCCACGGCGTTCTCCAGCTTGTCCCCAGGGGCAGTGGCATGCACAGATCACCCCCTTGTCGAGGGTCCAGCAATTTGTCTTGCTGTGTGAGTAATTACAGGGTCCTGGGGGGGGGGGAAAGATGCCCTGAACGTTTGCGGAGTTCCAAATGTTCCCCCCAAATTCCCCTTTGGCCCGTCCGTTACCATGCCCACATGAACGATCTTCGAAGGCCTTGAGCGAGCTGCGTTGGGCTGGACGTGCAGTGTCTCTGTTGCCCATGAATCTGGCGGTCCTTCCTGTGTACATGTCTTTAACGCTGTGCCGCGTTGGGTCTCCCAGCTCCGCCCAACTGGAAGTGCCTTGCAGGAGTCCGTTCAGACACAAAGCCCCGATCCAGGTCACGGTACCCCAGTTTACAATGACAGATGCTTAGAAGCCCGCTGCCCTTTTACCGTGGCACAGCCTTCCCACCCTCCCCGTCTTCCCACCTCCCCTTCTCCTCCCCGGGTTTGTCCTCTGTGGCGTCCCCGGATCTCTGGACAGCTTCTGACAAACGGGGCCACGGCGGAAGGCATCTGCTGAGGCGTTGCTGCCTGAATGTCTCCAACTGGGCTCCGCTGGGCGCCATGGGAACCTCCATCGATTCGGCCCTCGGACAGAAATGGGTCAGTCGATCAGGCGGGTGGACTAACTGGGATACCTGAATGGCAGCCTTGGTGCACGTACAGCCACGTGTGCAGACACATGCACACACACACGCGCACACACACACACACAAAATTAAACAAATAATAAGCTACCCGTACTGTCTGAAGCTCAGGCCCGTCAGGGGAGAGATGCGTTCCACCCAGAGAAACTGTACCCGTCTTCTCTGAAGTGCACCAGAACAGAGTCTCCAGTCTGCCAGCCTCGTTATAACCGTTTCACAGACCCAGCAGTGCCATCTGTTGGCGCGTTATGCTATCACACGTAGTCATGAAAGGTGATGCAGGTTCTACACACAAGTGGTTGCCAGATTCAACAGGTATGTCACTAGGCATTGATCTTAGTTGTGCCAACTGCAAAAAAAAAAATTTGATTTAGGCTCCGGATGCACTGTCTCTGATTTAGGCTCCGGATGCACTGTCTCTGATTTAGGCTCCGGATGCACTGTCTCTGATTTAGGCTCCGGATGCACTGTCTCTGATTTAGGCTCCGGATGCACCGTCTTTGATTTAGGCTCCGGATGCACCGTCTCTGATTAAAATAGATCTTTATTATAGTGCTTCTAATTGGACTTTAATTAGTGTTAATTGAGCATCCTCACCTCAATACCAAGTAGTCATGTGAAGAAATGTTGACACCCCATGACATATGTAGTTCTTAATTTTTTCACCTGACTGTATAGCTGCTCTGAGGCCTGAAGGCCAAGGGGCATATCATCCTTTCTGGGCAGTATGGGTTGAGACGGCTTGGTTCTGCTCCGCTTCTGCGCGAGGCCTCTGCGGTTTATCTTGGGCGGCTTGCAGACAAGGTTGGGGCGGGCCGTTGTCATTGGCCGGGAGAGTGGCTCACTCTTCCGCCTCGTTAAGAGTCGGCCCCCTGGGATGCCATTCGGTTTCTCCCTGTGCCTCGAACACCCCGTCTCCGTACAACGCAATGCACACTGGGGGATTTTTGAGTTGCGGCAGGCCCCTAGGGAGGTACCACAGGGGTACCAGTTGGCTTGGGTTATTAGTGGTCACTGGTAGGCCGGCTGACAGTAGCTAACTCTCCCTGGCCCTTTCCCCTCGGCCCAGGCTGTGTTCCCCAGCCACCCCCTGTCTCTGGTCAGTGTCAAGCTGGGGTCACCCAGGTTCCAGCCAAATCCCTTCCAGGGGCCACCTTTAAGGCTCTGGGAAACTCTAGCGACTGCATCAACCTGAAGCGGATTTGGCACATTTAGACACGCACACAAATTCACGCACACACACACACATCTAATTTACATTTTATGAAGTTTCTATTCTTTAAACACCACATTTGCGCTTATTATTTTACACACATAACACACAAAAGCAATAATTCACACTGCTTTTGGCTCTCCCTGCTTTTTCTTCCCTCACATTTTACATTGGTTGTTAGCTGGCTCTCTCTTCTGAGTTCTGCGTGAGACCGGTCTTTAGTGTAATCGTAGTATACTCCAGTGAAGTTGGTGAGTCAGTATGACTAGGCTAATTTAGTTTACTCAGATGGCATGCGATAAGGCCACCTTTAAAACCACATTTTATTGTGTCAGGATGTGTCATTAATAGGCACGGGACTAGGGTTACATTTTGGACATGCACTCAATCAGTCTAGGCAACAACACTCACCAAGATACTAAAATGTACTGCAAGGGGCCTGGTCATGTGAAGGTCGGGAACACTGCTCCATTGCTTCATCCTAATGGGCTGCAGGATTACAGTCTGGCCTGGTGAGTTAGACTGAAGCCATGTCTTGCTCCAACGACTACCGAAACATCCAAGTCCCACCAGTGATGAAATCCCTGTCGGGGGGAAAAACTTCATTGCCGGAAGCCGACCCCTAAAATCCCTATCCTTGACAGGTATTCCCGGAATAAAATCAAAAGACCCTATTCATTTAGTTTTTATCAGCTAGTCTTCTGGGAAAGAAGGGCTGGATTTCCATCAACACATTGACCTTTGTCGATATATCGTTTTACTGTAACACTACATCCATTTAGAGGTGCTGTCAATGCCATGTCGTCATCCAGTCATTTGTTTCCCCGTCAGAATTAGTTTTTTACCTAAGTGTCTTTACTTAATAGGAACACACACACCACCTGAGCGGTATTCCTTGTTTGTACACGTCTGTTTTTGGAAGGCATCGCCGTTGCCCAAAAGGCAAACATGGCCCCATTTCTGTCCTCTAGCAATCTCCTAATTCCTCAACGTCTTTCACACCTCTGTCGGAGCCTCTATCTTTACTGACACTTGTCAACATGCCTATATGAGCTCATCCCCTCTCAATGCACGGAAGGCAGCTGAATTAATGAATGACTCTTTGTCTGTTTCTTGTCTGTAGAGGCATCCGTTATGTCCTCGTTATGCTCAACTCAGACTTTCCTGACTTTCACATAACTAACTCTGACTTTCACATTTCTAACTCTGACTTTTCTGACTTTCACATAACTAGCTCTGACTTTCCTGACTTTGACTTCCTCACATTCAAACCGGGGAACCGGAGTTCACCTCACAAATCATCTTCAGATTTTTTTGTTTTTTTTTCTTTCCCGGGGAGAAGCCGTGTCCAGCAACTTTGTATGCTGAGCCTCATTCATGCCTGTGGTTTCAGGAAATACTGTCTGGTTGCACTCCGAGTTCGCCCATCAATTACGCCGTTGTAAATCTCATCAGCGCAAAAACATGCCAGACGTGGATGCGATCAATCACTGCGTCTTGGAATAGAGGCCCCCGGACGTGTATCCCTTTTTTTTTTTTTGCAGGGACAGTCAATTATTGTCTGTGTCCTGAAATTCCCCGTTGTGCCGTTGTTTTGACCATGGCCCTTAGCACTGGTTGGTAGTAGTGGACTATGTAGGGTATAGGGTTCTATTTAACCTGTCATTGTCCCGGTAAACACATAGAATTAGGCCACTCCGCCTTACTATTAGCTGCAGATGCCACGGGCGCCCTTCTACAGTTTGGTTGGTGTAAACACTTTTATTGGCAGCCTTGGTGACGAATAGAGGTAAT
Source organism: Novumbra hubbsi (assembly GCA_016801125.1). Lineage (NCBI taxonomy): Eukaryota > Metazoa > Chordata > Actinopteri > Esociformes > Umbridae > Novumbra > Novumbra hubbsi. Next base: position 14,337 of record JACXGK010002514.1, on the reverse strand, counting down.
GTCTTGTGTTGTGTGATTTGTTTGTGTGTTTTTCCTGTTGGGGTGAATCCCTCCAATTTGATTGAGGTGATTCAGTTACTTAAGCCACAAAGTGTGTATGTGAGATTATTTGTGATTGGGTGAGTGTGTTTATGAGGGAGGGAGTGGGTCGGGGGGGTTGTTTGTGATTGGGTGGCTGGTGGCCTGTGTAAACAAGAGCCCAAAGCTGCCTTGTCTACTGACCCTCATCCAGTTTACATTGGATAACACCGCTTCTATGAGATGCGCTTTTTGAAGCATCAAGATGAAACACCGAGCGGATAACTCTCTCAGGCAATAACACAAACATGAGGGAACCCAGGCGATAACCCAACCGCGAGTGAACCCAGGCGATAACCCAACCGTCAATAAAGCAAAGAGGTAACGTCGGAATGTCAAGGAGATAATGAAACTTATTAAAAAACCCAATATAATACTAATCCATGTGTAATTTATGAGCTCTGTCTGAATAGTAAACAAATGCTAACAACGAGGGCTGGCCTATCAGACATGCTTATTTATGTTGATTAAATGGAATTAGTCATTCGTTATGCATTCCCTGCTCATGCCATAGTAGTCAATTAATTCCATTGGAACTAATGAGGATGAGAGAGAACCTTCTGCGTTATCTTTGATGGAGACTGATCTCTGATCAGATCTAGCGAGTCATGTCGTGCCACCCAGGCGAACAGATAAACCCTGTTTACTAATGCTGATGGGTTTGATCTTGGCCCCGGGTTTGTTGAGGTGTGCCATAATGAGGACTAGGACCGATAAACCCCCAGCACATGTTGACACTCCAGGATGAAAGCACACACCATTCATTTCTGTCACAGGTCAATGCCTTTCCGTCAGATTAACGGGGCTGAACACATGCAGATTGTTCAAGGAGCAGTGATCCATGTCCAAATGGATCCTGGGAATCTCTTCTATACTCCCCCCCCCCCCCCCCCCCCCCCCC